>OZ005740.1:186643740-186656240 GCA_963930735.1 Dioctria linearis
AATGGTAATATGTTTCCCATCCAATGCCCTGATACAATTTAGCATATTCCTTAATTTGGATTCGCGTGCAAAGGTCATTTCTTGAGTAAAGTTCCCTAGCGATATTAGCCGGTACTACCAGCATGCCTTGCTTTTGCTGTTTTCTTTTATTAACGGAGATGTTGTAGATATCAGCATGCGCTTGGGCTTTTACAGGATTTGAGTGCAAACACCACTTCTTGAGTAAGGTTCCCTAGTGGCATTAGTCGGTACTACCAGCACGCCTTGGTTTTGCTGTTTTCTTTTATTAGCGGTAGAGGTATATACGAAGATCCTCGGTGCTGTTCAAATTTGTTGATATGTACTGCTAAATGTATAATGGAGTCCAATGTCTAGCAACTATCTTTTTTCTGAAACTCATCCAGCTGAGCGAGTATTGAATCCAAAATGTTAAGTTTATACCACTCATTTAAATTATCGTCCACATTGATTGGAGCAGTTCTTGCTTGTAAATATTTAATATCTTTTATAACCTCATTGTCACCGACATCCTTAACAAGGACAGCACACAACTTTGTATTAACTTTAATATTGAGATGGTGTTTTAAAATATTCTTAATACGTCGTATAAATAAATCACCAGCATCCTGTATAAATAGCTTAGGATCTGTATGGTTTATATTTACAATAATTCCTGCTCTAATTCTATCTGTGAATACTGATTTTATTTCCTCCCACTTTACAAAATCACTTTATCTTACACGCTGAGTACTTTCTCCACCTCGACTGGTGGCTTTCAATAACAATCTCGGCGATTTAGTCTGTCCAGTACAGCTCCCCATATGACGTTTTGTACCACTCTTTTTACTAGAAAAAATTTCATTTATTAGCGCGGTTGACATTTTTTTATTTGACCTATCGCTGAGACTTACCAAAACTGACTGATGACAACTATCAAATTACATTAATATCTACTACCGCCTTCTTTCACCAAAGCCTTAAATTGAAGCCATTTTCAACCTAATGCTTTCATGTTTTTTTACCACCCCAATAACCTTCATGTGGTCTATTTTTAGATATCGAATTTCATAACATGCTGCAATGATCACGATTTCCTCTGCTCATACTCAAAACAAGTATTAACATGTTCTTTACATCGATTCAACGTTTTTATGAATATATTTAAGGCTTGGTAAGGAAGCCGTGAAACTATTTGGCTTCAATCAAATAAGCACATATATCACCAATCCAGTGCATAACATACATCGATTCAATCCCCATATCAACCATGAAAGTTTTTTCTTTTACACTATACAACATTATATTAATTCATCTCAGTGTTACATACATTTGTACATATCCACAGCTGGCAAGTATATGACCAAGTACCGAGTGAGATGGTTTCAAACTACGGTGTTCACTAAAGCTTCCTAATGTGTTAGAGCAAGACAGATGATAAGAAATAACATGGGATTTTGCTGCCGAACTCTCTGTTGTAAACCAAAAAGTGCATATAAATAAGTAAAATGGACTTAAAATACACATAAGTGTATACAAAAAAAAGAGAATTAGAAGCCTCTTAAAGAAAAGGCCATTTCAGCAATATCAATTGCCACAAAAAATACCACGTACATTACATCCTATATGTACAAACAGAGTATTGCGTGCCTAATATTCTAGAAATCAAATACAATGTATGCACATCCTATATGTATACATGCAAAGTATTTGATTTCTAAATTCTCGAGGTAACATACAATGTATGCCCCATGTGTGCATACAAAGTGGTTACCTCTTAAAACAAAAAATAAGAATCTGATACGATGAAGACTCAAGACTCTTCACCAGCGGGAACCGCTTATCAGCAAATTTCTTGTGTTTACGACAACACGCTGTGAAGCCGGGCCAATGGTAATGATTTGAAACAAAGTAGGTGTCAAATGACACCTTATCAGGCCATTACCATTTTGACAAACAAGTCAAGAAAATAAAACGATGAATGGCCTGAGGAAAGGGATTTTTCAATAAAAAAAATGCGAATTAAGCAAAAATAAATAAGCGGACGAAAAGTCACTAAAATGATAAGCTCCTGGTAGAAAAATTGAATTGCTGGGTGAGCATTTTTAATGAGTAAGAAAAAGATTAGTTTTTCGCAAAATGATATCGGCGAAAATTTCAGTTGGATAAAAGCAACGGGCGCGAATAGGGTAAAATAAAAAAGTAGAGCAGAATCCAAAAGTAGAGTTGAATCCTGAAAATTTAACGGTCGAGAAAAATAGTTAAAACAGAGGCAAAGTGAAAAAGCAAAAAAATAAAGTGAGTTTAAAGAATAATAGATTTTTACCTACAAGTGGCGAAAAATAGGATAAACGGAAGAGACTTACGGCTTCTAATAAAAACAAAAAAAAAACAATAAAACGGAGTTGGCTGATTGCGACTGGCGATTCGCGATCCAGTCTCAAAAGTTGGCAATTATAAAACAGCTAGCAATTAAGTCGAGATCGAAACAATTTGATTCTAAAGTGATTTTTGTACGAGGAAACAGTGAAAATAAATATATATCAAAGGCATAATTTTGAGGATCTGTTGTTCCTGTTTACATAAAGCCCCGAGATACACAACATCTCATAGCCTAACACAGCAAAGCATCATGGGAGATATTTGCTCTGGATCGCTTTTTGGATGTGAAATACAGAGAAAATTTTATAACTTAAGATATTAAAATAAATATTGAATTTGATGTGAATAAATATTGTGTGAAAAAATTGATTTGCTATATATTATTTACAGTTGTTGTTGTTTTTTAGTAAAGGAATTGGGAATCTTACATTTTCAACTTTCACTACTCATCTACAACATATTCCACATATTACTCACAGCTCTCAAGTACTCATCTAAGGCAACATATTATACTATATTAATATAATAACTCCACCTTCTTTCGTCAAAACTATTAATTTAATCCACTCCCAACCTAATACTTTCATGGTAAGATTTGAAGATGAATAAATAATACTTCCATATCCTACTAGACTTATATCATCCCAAATACCCACTCTCAACATCGTGGTCTTCACTATTGAACTTGAAGCATTATCAACTTTTTAACTTTTTTTTTTACCTTCCGGATACTCATACAACACCATTTCGAGGAGATAAATACCAAATACCATCCATCAAAACTTTTTACTTAATATATAACTTAAAGTACCTACTCTCAACCACCCACCACGATCTTCACTATGGACTTGTGGAGAACCATTAAATGTCTGTAGTACCCAATAATGCCACTAGGGAACCTTACTCAAGAAATGGCATTATGTAGTACCGGCTAATGCCGCTAGGGAACCTTACACAAGAAATGGTGTTTGCACTCCCTAAACCCAATAATAATAATTATAATTTGATAAGAAACATCAAACCAAGGTGATGTCATGTTGTGAAATTCGAATGATACTGATATCTACAACTTCTCCGCTAATAAAACTTATTTAGGTGCAGCACCTGTAAACAGCAAGAACCAAGATGATGTCATACGTGATATCTGCAACTTCCTCGTTAATAAAAGAAAACAGCAAAACCAAGGCGTGCTGGTAGTACCGACTAATGCCACTAGGGAACCTTACACAAGAAATGATGTTTGCACTCGAATCCTGTAAAAGCCTACGCGCATGCTGATATCTACAACTTCTCCGTTAATAAAAGAAAACAGCAAAAGCACGGCATGGTGGTAGTACCGGCTAATGCCGCTAGGTAACTTTACTTAAGCAACATTTAATGTTTGACATCTTCTAGAATCTGTTCATGACGATGTCATGTTGTGAAATTCGAATGATGCTGATACCTACAACTTCCCTTCTAAGAACAAAAATAATTTGAATTATTAATACGATAATATCTCGAAAACCAAAGCCCGTAGAGAATTTCTGATGAAAATTTCATTACCCTCCTCCCTATCCTATATTTACCCCCCACCTACCTACCATCTAGCATCCATTGACATGAACAAAAATTAATTATTAAAGTAATTATTACTAATATTAATTCAAAACCAAAGCCTACATTTAGGCGCAACACTTGAAAACAACAAAAGCCTACATTTAGGCGCACCACACATCCAAGAAAACTGTAGCATTTTGCTGCTACGTGTCGGCGTAAGTGAAACATAAACTTCACACATCCAAAAAAATGATGGCATGCTGCCACGTGTGGGCATAAGTGAAGCAAAAACTTCCAAGAAAACCGTATCATGCTGCTACGTGTGGGCAAAAGTGATGCAACAACTAGACACATCCAAAAGAACCGTACCACACATCCAAGAAAGCCGTAGTACCGGAGCATGCTGGTAGTATCGGCTAATGCTGCTAGGGCGCGAGATGAAAATTGTTGATGAGAACTTAGAGGCTACGAGTCTGTGATGAAAAATAAGCGAACTCCAGAAACAAAATCGAAATCCTATGCTATTTCCCTATGCTGGAGAGTGCTAAAAGTGGTTTCGTATCCCCAAGACTCGAGATGAAAAATAAGCGAACTTCTGAAACAAAATCGAAATCATATGCTATTTCCCGAGACCACTTTTAGCACTCTCCAGCATGTTTCTGAAATTCGCTTATTTTTCATCTCGAGTCTTGGGGATACGAGACCACTTTTAGCACTGTCCAGCATAGGGAAATAGCATACGAATCCGATTTTGTTTCTGGTATTCGCTTATCTTTCGTCTCAGACTCGTAGCCCTAAGTTCTCATCAACATTTTTCATCTCGCGCCCTAGCACCATTAGCCGATACTACCAGCATGCTCCCGTACTACGGCTTTCTTGGATGTGTGGTACGGTTCTTGTGGATGTGTGAAGTTTTTTGCCTCACTTTTGCCCACACATAGCAGCATGATGCTGTTTTCTTGGAAGGTTTTTGCGTCACTTATGCCCACAAGTGCCAGCATGCTACAGTTTTCTGTGCCCACACGTAGCAGCAAATTGCTACGGGTTTCTTGGATGTGTGGTGCGCCTAAATTTGGCTTTTGTTGTTTTCAAGTGTTGCGCCTAAATGTAGGCTTTGGTTTTGAATTAATATTAGTAATAATTACTTTAATAATTAATTGTTGTTCATGTCAATGGATTCTAGATGGTGGGTAGGTGGGGGTAAATATAGGAAAGGGAGGAGGGTAATGAAATTTTCATCAGAAATTCTCTACGGGCTTTTTTTTCGAGATATTAGCGTATTAATAATTCAAGTTATTTTTGTTCTTAGCAGGGGAGTTGCAGATATCAGCATCATTCGAATTTCACAACATGACATCGTCATGAACAGATTCTAGAAGATGTCAAACATTAAATGTTGCGCCTAGGCTTTTATACAGATGCCATTTCTTGAGTAAGGTTCCCTAGTGGCATTAGTGGGTACTACAGGCAGTTCATGGTAGTATGTTTCCCATCCAACGCCCTGATACAGTTTAGCATATTCCAGTATTTGGATTCGCGTGCAAAGGCCAGTTCTTGAGTAAAGTTCCCTAGAGACATTAGGCGGTACTAGCAGCATGCCTTGCATTTGGTGTTTTCTTTTATTAACGGAGAAGTTGTAGATATCAGCATGCGCCTAGGCTTTTACAGGATTCGAGTGCAAACACTATTTCTTGAATAACGTTCCCTAGTGGCATTAGTTGGTACTACCAGCACGCCTTGCTTTTGCTGTTTTCTTTTATTAACGAGGAAGTTGCAGATATCACGTATGACATCATCTTGGTTCTTGCTGTTTACAGGTGCTGCACCTAAATATGTTTTATTAGCGGGGAAGTTGTAGATATCAGTATCATTCGAATTTCACAACATGACATCACCTTGGTTTGATGTTTTTTTAGCAAATTATTATTATTATTATTGGGTTTAAGGAGTGCAAACACCATTTCTTGAGTAAGGTTCCCTAGAGGCATTAGCCGGTACTACATAATGCCATTTCTTGAGTAAGGTTCCCTAGTGGCATTATTGGGTACTACAGGCATTTAATGGTTCTCCACAAGTCCATAGTGAAGATCGTGGTGGGTGGTTGAGAGTAGGTACTTTAAGTTATATATTAAGTAAAAAGTTTTGATGGATGGTATTTGGTATTTATCTCCTCGAAATGGTGTTGTATGAGTATCCGGAAGGTAAAAAAAAAAAAGTTAAAAAGTTGATAATGCTTCAAGTTCAATAGTGAAGACCACGATGTTGAGAGTGGGTATTTGGAATGATATAAGTCTAGTAGGATATGGAAGTATTATTTATTCATCTTTAAATCTTACCATGAAAGTATTAGGTTGGGAGTGGATTAAATTAATAGTTTTGACGAAAGAGGTGTAGTTATTATATTAATATAGTATAATATGTTGCCTTAGATGAGTACTTGAGAGCTGTGAGTAATATGTGGAATATGTTGTAGATGAGTAGTGAAAGTTGAAAATGTAAGATTCCCAATTCCTTTACTGAAAAACAACAACAACTGTAATTAATATATAGCAATCAATTTTTTCACACAATATTTATTCACATCAAATTCAATATTTATTTGAATATCTTAAGTTATAAGATTTTCTCTGTATTTCACACCCAAAAAGCGATCCAGAGCAAATGTCTCCCATGATCCTTTTCTGTGTTAGGCTATGAGAGTTCGGCAGCAAAATCCCATGTTATTTCTTATCATCTGTCGTGCTCTAACACATTAGGAAGCTTTAGTGAACACCGTAGTTTGAAACCATCTCACTCGGTACTTGGTCATATACTTGCCAGCTGTGGATATGTACGTATATAACACTGAGATGAATTAATATAATGTTGTGTAGTGTAAAAGAAAAAACTTTCATGGGTGATATGGGGATTGCATCGGTGTATGTCATGCACTAGATTGGTGATATATGTGCTTATTTGATTGAAGCAAAATAGTTTCACGGCTTCCTTACCATGACCTAAATATATTCATAAAAACGTTGAATCGATGTCAAGAACATGTTAATACCTGTTTTGAGTATGAGCAGAGGAAATCGTGATGATTGCAACATGTTATGAAATTCGATATCTAAAAATAGACCACATGAAGGTTATTGGGGTGGTAAAAAACATGAAAGTATTAGGTTGAGAATGGCTTCAATTTAAGGCTTTGGTGAAAGAAGGCGGTAGTAGATATTAATGTAATTTGATAGGAGTCATCAGTCAGTTTAGGTGAGTTTCACCGATAGGTCAAATAAAAAAAGGTCAACCGCGCTAATAAACGAAAGTTTTTCTAGTAAAAAGAGTGGTACAATACGGCATATGGGGAGCTGTACTGGACAAACTAAATCGCCGCGAGTGTTATTGAAAGCCACCAGTCGAGGTGGAGAAAGTACTCAGCGTGTAAGAAAAAGTGATTTTGTAAAGTGGGAGGAAATAAAATCAGTATTCACAGACAGAATTAGAGCAAGAATTATTGTAAATATAAACCATACAGATCCTAAGCTATTTATACAGGTTGCTGATGATTTATTTATACGCCGTATTAAGAATATTTTAAAATGGTATCTCAATATTAAAGTTAATACAAAGTTGTGTGCTGATTTTGTTAAGGATGTCGGTGACAATGAGGTTATAAAAGATATTAAATATTTACAAGCAAGAACTGCTCCAATCAATGTGGACGATAATTTAAATGAGTGGTATAAAGTTAACATTTTGGATTCAATACTCGCTCAGCTGGATGAGTTTCAGAAAAAAGATAGTTGCTGGACATTGGACTCCATTATACATTTAGCAGTACATATCAACAAATTTGAACAGCACCGAGGATCTTCGTATATACCTCTACCGCTAATAAAAGAAAACAGCAAAACCAAGGCGTACCGGTAGTACCGACCAATGCCACTAGGGAACCTTACTCAGGAAGTGGTGTTTGCAGTCGAATCCTGTAAAAGCCTAGGCGCATGCTGATATCTACAACTTCTCCGTTAATAAAAGAAAACAGCAAAAGCAAGGCATGCTGGTAGTACCGGCTAATGTCTCTAGGGAACTTTACTCAAGAAATGGCCTTTGCACGCAAATCCAAATTATGGAATATGCTAAATTGTATCAGGGCATTGGATGGGAAACATATTACCATTAAATGCCTGTAGTACCCACTAATGCCACTAGGGAACCTTACTCAAGAAATGGCATCTGTACTCGAATCCTGTAAAAGCCTAGGCGCATGCTGATATTTACAACTTCCCTGCTAATAAAAGAAAACAGCAAAAGCAAGGCATGCTGGTAGTACCGGCTAATGCCGCTAGGTAACCTTACTCAATCAATGGCGTTTGAAATCGAATCCTGTAAAAGCCTAGGCGCACCATTTAATTTTTGACATCTTCTAGAATCTGTTCATGACGATGTCATGTTGTGAAATTCGAATGATGCTGATATCTACAGCTTCCCTGCTAAGAACAAAAATAACTTGAATTATTAATACGCTAATATCTCGAAAACCAAAGCCCGTAGAGTATTTCCGATGAAAATTTCATTACCCTCCTTCCTATCCTATTTTTACCTCCCACCTACCCACCATCTAGAATCCAGTGACATGAACAAAAATGTCCTACTTTTAACTTTAATTATTACTAAAATTAATTCAAAACAAAGCCTACATTTAGGCGCAACACTTGAAAAGAACAAAAGCCTACATTTAGGCGAACCACACATCCAAGAAAACTGTAGCATTTTGCTGCTACGTGTGGGCACAAGTGAAGCAAAAAACTTCGCACATCCAAGAAAACCGTAGCAAACCAAGCAAAAAACTTCGCACATCCAAAAAAACCGTAGCATGCTGCTACGTGTGGGCACAAAACTGTAGCATGCTGCCACGTGTGGCAAAAGTGAAGCAAAAAACTTCCAAGAAAACCGTACCATGCTGCTATGTGTTGGCAAAACTGAAGCAGAAAACTTCACGCACACAAAAGAACCGTACTACTCATCCAAGAAAGCCGTAGTACCGGAGCATGCTGGTAGTATCGGCTAATGCTGCTAGTGCGCGAGATGAAAAATGTTGATGTCAACTAAGAGGCTACGAGTCTGAGAAGAAAAATAAGCGAACTCCAGAAACAAAATCGATATCCTATGCTATTTCCCTATGCTGGAGAGTGCTAAAAGTGGTCTCGTAACCCCAAAGTGGACTCGTATCCCCAAAGTGGTCTCGTATCCCCAAGACTCGAGATGAAAGCTAAGCGAACTTTAGAAACAAAATCGAAATCTTATGCTATTTCCCTATGCTGGAGAGTGCTAAAAGTGGTCTCGTATCCCCAAATTGGTCACGTATCCCCAATATCCAAGACATAAACCCGTACAGCCAAGGCACGCACCCACATCTAGTATGGAGTCAAACCACCTAGCGGGCGGCGGTGGGCCATCTGTGATGAAATGCTGGAAGCTAAAACAGTGTCCCAGGATCCGCATAGAACAACTACTAATGCACATTGTCTAGTGGATACTTTCTAAAATAGGGTTGGTCCTTATGTCTTACTCTTCTATAATTTTTATTATATCCTAGAATAGAAATATTTTCTCCAATTGCTCCTTAGATGTTATTTGTGTCTCTGAGACATGATTGAAGCCGTATATATGTGATGAATTGTTAGACCTCCATCAGTTTTCAACTTTTCGTAATGATCGAACTGCAAGAATAGGAAGTGGAGTTGCTGTTTTTATTAAGAATTCGCTACATGCTCGTTTAGTGACTCAATCTGATCTTAATTCTGAAATTGAGTATATATTTGTTGAAATTCTTCTTAACTCTGCTAAATGCTTCATTGGCTCTGTGTACAATCCGCCGAATATTTCCTGCCACTTTGGAAGCTGTCCTTGATGGATTTGGACATCTATACTCAGATATTATTATTTCTGGTGACTGTAATGCAGATTTACTTGGACGCAGTACTACAGCTACTGCGTTGACTAATATAATTCAAGCATATGGAGTAGATTTCGTTAACACTACTACCCCAACACATTTTACATCTACTTCCTCTACCCTGCTTGATTTATTTATCGCTGCTAACAAAGAAGCTGCTATTGTTTTTAATCAAATCTCTGTTCCTAGTTCTTCTAGATATGATCTCATTTTTTTTGCTTACGATTTAGAGCCTGTTTCCCCTACAAATCAATTTTTTTCATACCGACATTTCAGTTGTGTTGATCATGATGGCCTTTTAAATGAAGCTGCTGAGCTTGATGGGATATTATTTATTCACTCACATGAGTTGATTATCAAGGCAGTTGTATTGAGAATTTCATTGAATATCTTTTCGATAAATACGTTCCAATCAAAACTCGAATTATAATAAATCGCTACTGTCCATGGTTTATTAGAAGAATTGAAAGTGTTATTTCTCAACGTAACTTTGCTTACCGTAGATGGAAACGATTGGAATGCTGGAATGTCTTTTTATCTCTGCGTAATGCCGTAAACAAAGAAATCGTACATTCCAAGATACCTTATTATAGGTCCAAGTTTGATGACAGAGTTTCCACTAAGAAACTTTGGATGAACCTTAAAGATATTGGCGGTGGGAAATCTAATGTACTGAATTAAAGCTTTATTTCAACATCTATTTCGGGCAGTGAATATGCATTTAATAGTAGATATGCTGAATTCATTCGTAATATTCCTGCTGAGGGGTTTTCCTTGGTGCATATGACTGAACAGGAGGTATATACGGCAGTTATTGGTATAAGGTCGAACGCAATGGATCTCGATCGCATACATCCTAGTTTCGTTAAAAATATTCTACCCATTTTGCTACCGTATCTTATATACGACTTAAACGCTATCACAATTTCCTCATACTTTCCCAAAAGATGGAAATTAGCTAAAATAATACCAATTCCTAAAAAATCTTCATCAGCATACCGTCCTATCTCTATTCTTCCATTCTTCTAAGGTGTTCGAGAAAATACTGCATAACCAAATGCTATGTTATATTGAAAATAATAAATTGGTATCCGAATATCAATCTGGCTTCAGAGCTGCACAACTGTTTTGCTTAAAATATCCGATGACGTTCGTAATTCAATTGGTTCTAATATGGCGACAGTACTTGTACTGCTGGACTTCTATAAAGCTTTTGACAATGTGGGTCTCATACCTTTTGTTTAATAAGCTCGTAGCTCACTTCAATTTTTCCTCATCCGGCTGTAAGCTTATAATGTCTTACCTTAGGGGCCGCCAGCAGCGAGTTGTTAGTGGACATAGAGCCTCTCATTTTCTTCCCGTTCTTGCAGGGGTTCCTCAAGGATCAATTTTGGGCCCATTACTGCTTACTATGTTCATTAATGACTTAACCTTGGTAGTTAAACATTGTACATTTCATGTGTATGCTGACGACTTTCAACTTTATATCTCTAAGCCACTGGAATCAATTGATGATGCAGTACACTGTGCCAATACCGATCTTATGTACATACATTCTTGGGCACTACAGAATAAGCTAAATCTTAACGCTTCAATGTTCGCTTCAACAGTTATATTTAAAGTTGAGCTCGATGCATCTTTTTTCCCTGCTTTGAAGAATAATGAAGAGGTTATCCCATATAGCAAATCAGTTAATAACTTGTGTATAGTATTTAATCAAACTTTAAGCTGGAGTGCTTATATTAACCGTGTTATTTGCAGAGTATTTGCTACCCTCCGAAAGCTCTCAGCATCTGCAGTATATACTCCTCAAAATACACGCATGTTTTTAGTAAAATCACTTGTAGTGCCTTTCATAACGTATGGATGTGAGATCTTTTATGCACTCGATTCTGCCACCTGGAGAAAGTTAAATGTTCCTTTTAATTCTGCCATTCGTTACTTATTCGGTGTGCCAATACCGATCTTGAAGCGCTATGACCATGTCTCTCCATATGTACAGTCAATCTTTGGATGTACACTTAAGACGTATTTGGGAGTAAGAATATTACTGTTTTGCGGAATATAATTTACAGCCAGAAGCCCATTTATTTATTTAATAAAATTAATTTTGTACAATCATCAAGAACACTTTATTTAATTCAGCCGAGTTTCAAATATCGGACTACTGAATGTCAATTTTTGATACCATCTATGAGACTGCGGAACGCTCTCCCAAATAACATAAAGAGAAGCAGCAATGGACGTAATTTCCAATCCTTGTCAAATAGCTTTTTTCAACAGTAAAACATGCAATATTCCTTAGTCAATAATATTTGTTCAAGAAGGAATTTATTTGGATTCTCTGGTATATAACAAAAGCTAAAAATTGTTTTTAATTTGTTATTTCATCACGCAAGCCATTATATTTTTGGTCTTGGTCTTGGTTTGACTTATCGACAGGTCACAAATATCGAAATTGAGTGACTTGAAAAACAAATGAAAAAATAGAACAAAAGAAAAGAAAAGAAAAAGTGAAAAAATTGAGAAAATAAAAAAAATTTATTAAAATTTTTTTTAAAAATTTTAGAAAACCAGATTTATTCGAAACGAATCGAACCTGTATTCGCCCGCAGTGGGCTGAAAAAGAAAAAATAAAAAGGAA
>OZ005740.1:186658740-186701240 GCA_963930735.1 Dioctria linearis
CATGGTGTTTTCATTGTACTAGCAAATAAAATTTCAAAAATAGACTAAATCGGGCCACTACTCTTTCTTGGTGTTGCCACATAAAAATTTAGGTTTTTTACGTATACTGTGAAAACGATCAGTCCAAGATATTTTTATTGTACTAAAAACTTCTTCAGAATACGAAATCTTATAAAATTGGTTGCAATCATTTTTTCTGTCCGACAAATCGTTTTAGAAATATATGCGAAAAACCACTTCAAAAATCAAACTTGCACAGAATGGTGACAATACGAAATTTCATACGGAATACAGGTTATCGTACATTAGTACAGAATTGATCCGAATCACCCTGTATGTATCGCATTTCATCTAGTCTTAACCATAAATAAAATATTTTCTAAGTGTAAAATTATTTTACTCAATTATGAAAAATTCTCTTACAGGTTCATCGCCGGAATATGTTTTTAAGTCTTCTCCTCATCTGTGAAGTTATGGGACTTAATTTTCTTTTTATGGTAACTAATAAGGGCTCCTGGTTGGAAATTGGATCATCTATATCGCATTTTGTAATAATGGAGGTTACAACCCTTTTTCTCCTCATTATTTACTGCATATCCAAATGGTTAATCAACACTAGTTTTCTGAGAAGTAAAGCTAAGTCACATTTATGATCAGCTATTGGAATTTTAAATTTAAGGGCTTTTGAAACATGTACTTATTTACTTACATAAAATCTAAAATTTAATCAAAAGAAAATTTTGCTGATTGGATATGTTTTTCGAAAAAATTTAAATTAACATATTATATATTTGTTGGAATGAATATTATAAAACATAATTCGAAATGCTCGCCTTGTTTGGTTAATAAAATTATGACGGCTAGCGTAACCGGCAGGACATGCATCACAAAATTGTTTGTGATACTGCGGAAGGTGCTCTCGATTAGGTCGATTCTGATTGTGGGCAATAGTACACTCAGCACCAAATATTTGATGAAACTGAAAAAATGTATGAATATTGGATGATTACATAATAAGCTTTTTAAAACGACAACATTTTTAAAGCTTACTTTATTGCCTTTCACAAGGTATTTTTGAAAATATAAACAGTTGAATACATTTATTTTATAGTGTTTCAGGTGTACGGGTCAGGGCAAGGATGTTGTCACATTAACGCCTGTTATGGTCACAGCATGGTGCATGAAACAGTATGCTACACTTGTGCCACTGACAGCTGGCAGCAGTGTTCACATTGTGTGTCGGTAGATACTAGGCCTTGGCCAGAAAGTACAAGTGACGGAATATTTCTTCGTGAGCTAGTATTAGAACGGGATGCAGACCGTCACCCTGGGGATAACGATTGACGACTTGGCTGTGAGAGTATCCGAGGAGGCACGTTGAGCTGTAGTGGCTGTTGAGGAAGATCTAGATTACCATTCCGAGTGGGTTATCTTATCGGAATCGTCCCGGTATATGCAACAAAGTGCTTTTGCGTGAAAGCGCATCTGCTGTTTGAACAGTTTGCTTGTTCACCTATCCATGTTTGTAGACATGCCTTGTGGTATGGTAACTACAAGCTTTCTTTTGGCAGACCAGTCTCCGTCTTGATAGATGGTGCACTGATCTGACCTTTGTATAGGAACTTCAGTAGGATGTGGTATTCGCATGGTAACCATCTCAAAAATTTACTTGACTCAACGAGGAATAACGAGGGTGATCATATAACACGATTGTCAAAGTCTGGGTAATTCGGCTGTTTGTGCAGAAGCTTTACGTAATCCGGGAAGGCAAATGGCAAATATTGTCGACGCTAAAACCTAGGATTTCAACTTGAAATTCAGAATATTCTCCAGTTGGAGGCCGTTATTCAATTCGGAAGTCGTTGGACACATCAGCGTTGCAATTTAATAATAAGTATAAATTCTTAATTCATGACTATATGCCTAATGTATGTACTAAAACTTTCAACAAGGACAGAAAATTCAACTAAATCAACCTTGCCAAGATAGTAAGAATCTCTAAGGTTATTCAGACAATATAGCTATATTCAAGAAACGGAGTACACCTTGAAATCAATCAAAATCGATAACGAAGTATGCACCAGCAAAATAATTCAAGGACAAAAATACTGTAATCTACAATCAAAAATATAAGGAAATTTCTAGCTCATGAACTGAGCTCGGATGTTACACAAAAAAAAAAATAAAAAAAAAAATTATCATTAGAGCTCTCTCGCTCGCTCTCCAAGAGCTAACTCTCAAAACAAGGGTCCTCCAAAATCCACTTTCTCCAATAAGGTGTGGATGTGTGTAAGAAAAAGGTTTGAAATTCTCAAGGACATCTCAGAAAAGTCGGGTTGGAGATGTCAAAGACTGAAAATGTTGCTAGAGATTCTTTTGTCTGCTCCTGATTACTGAAGGTTGAACAGTAGCTCAGAAGAGAAAAAAATGTGCTTACGCTAAGCGTGGTTAGAAGATCGCCTTAATAATTTCAGTTTAAATGGATTACATGCCGTCGCTTGTACAGTATGTATGTACCCTCTGGGAAGATATTAGCTCGACATTTGTATGTAGCATATTCTTAGCATAAAACCCCATCAGATTTGACACATTAAGGTAAAAGTTTAAGATAAGTCAAAATATACACCTGTCGGGGAAAATTCAAGAGTATTTGACATCACCATTAGCTATAATTCAAGCCCGTATTCGTCGCAGCCAAGACAACGCAGGTGGTAGGAGATGACAATTTCATAAGAACTGTACGAAGTACGAAGCCATCTAGTGATCCCTAGCTGGGAATTAATCTCCTGGGTAGTACTGTGTCGACGCCTTGAAACAAGTTCTGTCAAGTCAACGAGAACGGCACCGAACGTGCTATTATACTACCTAACGGGAGGACTGGTTGAAATTTTAAGCCCCGCAATCAATTCTTTGGAGAAGACTCGATCCCCAGTGGCGCATAAAAGTAAGAGCACGCAGGCCTATAAGTACTAAGCCATATAATTAGCCAGAATTGGGTAACGAAGAAACGTGCCTGTGAATATATCTAAGGATTGAGTGTGGCGGTGTCCGCAGAAATAAAAAAAGGAAAAAGAGGGTAAAATTGATCTATGGTTGCGTAAGGTGTTAATTAGCTAGTATTCTTTACATAGACGCAGCTTTAAGGTTGGGGAACGTGCAATCTCCGAGCACAAGGAATGGCTGGCAAAACCGGGGCTGTATGTAATCCCGAAAAATAGGAGGAAAGGTGAGTAAATTTCTGTGTAAACAACTAAAGAGAAGGAATTCATTAGAGGGGCGAATGCAAGTAATGATGGTATTATTGTATTGTAGGCGTAGACCTAGTCAGCAAGGCGCGCCTCCGACCTTAGTCCTCAGTGAAGAAGAGGCACCCGAGGGGCCCATGACAAGTCAACATAACCAAAATTATCTAGCGCTTTGCGGCAGAGCCCGGGAACTAGTTGCATACACACGATACATATACCTCCAGACATTGACGGTTCGTCTATCATATCGCGGAAATCATAGCTTTTTGATGTACCTATCACCAGGAGCAGTGTCACCAGTTCTAACCTTGATCATAAGAGCCAGCCAGCTGGCAACATTTATATATATATATATATGCAGCTAACATAGATGCATAAGCAATTTATCAAGCTTCAGCAAACCCACAGGCACAACAAATGCGCATTTGGATTGCCGGTGAGTACATAGCACGTAGATTTTTTTATTGTAAGATTTAAGATAATATCGGCTGCGGATTACATAAGTAAGGTGTTGTTATTACTGGTGCATATATACATTCTCGACCTTCGGTAACTTATCATGAAATTTATAACTAACTTTGGCTCGCTTACTAATTTACGCCGAAGCACGCACTTTGTCATTCAAACCATAAAGGCATATAAGTGCGGGATGTAAATATTTCATGAGATCCGGTGACATGAAAGCAATTACAATTCTTAAATATTAGCCGTTGGAATTATGTATGGATATATGTGCCGTGTGGCCTCAAGGGCTCTAGCCGACTCCACGTCCTTACTGTGAGCAACAGTCAACAATGGTTGTCGTTTTTTTCTTTTGAGAATTATGAGTAATGGTAGTTGGACGTTGAATCGTTGTGTTTAAGAGGCCCTGAACTAACGAAAGGGCTTCCCATTTAAATGTGGAATTAGTGAATAGTTGAAATAAGATTTAGTCAAGATTGCTTAGAGATTTTATTTTGTGCCAAGGTGTTAAGTAGAATCATTTAAGAATTACGCTGAGAAATAAAGAGATATTTGGAATGGAATAAAGTGTGCAGTAGGTAGTATGTGCACCGTCCTAGGTCCTCGCCGAGAAGTGCGGTCCGTGTTCAGAACCCCCTTTCACCCAAATTTTTTTTTTTAGGGTTTTTCCGGCCGGAACCGAACAGCTGCTAGTCCCATTCCAACCTAAGGGTTGTTCGGGTACTAGACTAGTTACGTTGAATTGATACAATCCCTGTGATGAGGTGGCGATGCAATGAAATGCCTTGGCTTCCGGGCAATTCGGGTACAGAATCATATACCTACGCCGTCCGACGAGCTATAGCCGGCAGTATAAGAGGAGGTCAAAAGATTTGAGTACCCCGCCGACGTCGTTGTGAATAAAGGTGGTCCCTCCGGTGCAGTGCCCGTAGTTAATGTGCCCTCAGTACTTACGCAAGCATATATTGGTTCAAGTAGAGCCAAATTAATTTGGTTTCGGGTTCCTTTTGAGTTCGATAATAGTATAGTTAATCTGATAAATAGGCACTCCAGACCCCTGGTGGAGACGGGAAGTTCCAAACTAAATTTAGTATAAAATTAAAGTACAATTGCAAAAAAAAAAAAAAAAAAAAAATTGTTCGTTATTCTAAGGCGTAATCTCACCGCGACAGAAGAGGGGAATTGATTCATTGGAGGCCAAGTAAGGGAGGTGCCTTGTTGGGAATATACCATAAAGGATTATTCGGTTCGTGGTAGGCATCGGGCTTAATTTAGAATCTGCAGGAGCCAGTATCGTTGAGTACTTATCAGTGTAAGAATATTCGCGGTGTAGTCACTACTAATTTCTGCTGATAAAGTTTGGGAAGTCAGAGCCGACTGCTGAGTTGTCTCGTAGGTCGTGTTCTTCCTGAATACGCCGCTGTTAGCGATTAGAAAAGTTACAAGTGGTCTTGTGCTGATCTCGTTATAGTAAACTACGAAGAATAGGGTGACTCCCAGCAGGACGCATTCATTGCATAGCATCAAGTATTCATTGTAACTGTATCATAATATGTAAAACCTCATTCAGGGTTAGTGAGCGGAATTAGGGAAGAAATCTGTTAGGCGTGGACTAGGGATGGTGCACACTATCAATGAAATTATCTCGTATACCATAAAGTTCTTAGATTCTTATTATAAATATACAATATCCAGAGTCTAGATACCGATAAAATTTGGCATTCAACGGTGATTGAAAATTCTTTATTTTGAATTATTGGAGTCATTAAGCATTAAGCATACTTAGAACGAATATAGCAATTGAAGCGTACTATTACGAAGTTTAAGCATAAGTTAAGTAAGAGTTAGCATTCATAGAAGCTAGCCAAGACCCTTAAAGAGCAAGGAAGAGTTTAGCTAATAAGTTAGGTCATGGAGAGTTATTGGCAGTTAGGCAATGGACGTTAGGCATCTTGAGCCAGACGAGCTCGAATATGAGCTACAATTAAGAAAGTTGCGCCATTCGAAAAACTGTCGGCATATTCCCGCACTTCAGTCCATAATAGAGAAATAAGAGAAGGGCCTTGTTAAGCAGCTCGTGGGGTTTCCCCCGATAAAGGATACAAAAGTAGAGAGAGATGTCTGCAATAAAAAGGCAGGAGATCTCTTGCAAGCAATTAATATCGCAATAGCAACAAGAAATCCTCTGGAGCTGAGCAACATTAAGTCGCGGTTACTGCATTTACGTCGTAGACTGGAATTATTAGCAATGGCAGAACCAACAGAGCAAATAAGCAATTCTCTATTGAAGAAGACAATAGAAGAAGGCTTGGCTAGAGTAATAGAGCAATTGGGAGCGAGGGATGAAGACGCCATCAAATCTCCGAGTAAAGCGTCGACGCCGAAACCTGGATCCATCGATGAGTTTGAGGAACAGGAATATGGGGAGGATGGCCTGGGCGAGGTAGAGGGCTTACTTGAGTTACAGCAGGAGGTGGGCTTCACAATAGATAGAGTAAATAGAGACAGGAATCCTACAGTTAGGGCAGGAGATAGATATTTCTCGGCCGAGGATAATATAAAGGACCCAGAGGAACAACGTGAGGGGACTGGTGCCGTCCCGAAGGCTACTAAAAGCCGACTCAGCACCTCTCCGATAATAGCACACACCTCAAGGCATTCACCGGCCGTAAGTCAGTCCAGGCAGGACCAACGACGGTTCATGCAACCACCATTTGAGCAGGCCTCACACGGGTTCCCTAACTATTCAGGAATAAATCCAGAAGGGAGACAGGAAAACCAATTACGCCAGTTAGGGTCTCATAGCCAAGACGACCAAACGTCCAAAAATCAGAGCACGAACCGCGACCCGCGACTTGTGTCCTCGATCAGAGAAGGGTTAGGCCTTCCATCTCAGGAGAATAGAGAACAGTCCAGTAGACAGAATCTATTCTCGAAGGCTACAGATCGAGAAGCTTACACTGCTTATCAGGATACGAGCTATGCTAACCACGGGCGAGCTCAATCAGGACTGCGGGCGGTACCAGATCGGGACAGTCAGAGCCACCGTCATACACACCATGGGCAGCGAAATCTTTCAGGGGAAAGTAGTTACCCCTCAGGACGGACTGGTACAAATCCAGTCAGTAGTTGGCAAATAAGGTTTGATGGGTCGTCGAGGAGCCTGGTTATATATGATTTCCTGTTTCGTGTCGAAACGTTAGCTCGTGCAGATGGGGTGTCACAAAATAAGCTGGTACTTGCCATACACCAAATACTTAGTGGGCGTGCAGCCCCCTGGTACTGGCAATTTTGTCGAAAATTTCCCTGTGCAAATTGGTATCAGTTGTGTTATTGCTTGCGTCGAGAATTTGAGGAATCCCACACCGATTATGACATTCGAAAATTAATTGAATCTCGAAGACAAAACCCACGTGAGAGGTTCAGTGACTTTAGGCTAGAGGTCGAAGGCCTCGCGCTGCGATTGCGGCAGCCACTAAATTCGAACGAATTGTTGGAAATATTGAAACACAACATGCATCCAGCGCTTCGAAAAACGCTCATACTTCGAGACTTCAATAACTGAGATGAAATGGACCAATTGTGTCGACAAATCGAGAAACTTTGGTCAGAAGTAGGAGAAACTGCGGAAGATCAATTAAGATTCCGTCGACATAACGTGCATGAAGTCGGCTACGAGCCAGAGGAGTATCCATAAGGTCGCGTACAAGAACCACTAGCTGAGTATGAAATTTTGGCAACTGATAACATGAATAGCGGAGGTCACACTAATATCATATGCTGGAATTGCGAAGGTATAAGGCATACCTTTGTAGATTGTCCAGACAAAATAAGAAGGATCTTCTGTTATACTTGTGGAGCCAAGAATATTGTCCGACCGAACTGCATCCGTTGTATGCAGGGAAACCGGAAGGCGGGTCAAGCATAGGGGGGGGGCGGTCGGCCTCACCCGCAGAAAGCCTTGTTTACTACCCAGAAATCACAAATGAACGTAGATCGAGCAGCAATGAACCGAGCCGAACAGAGAACAACTTCTCTGAAAACCCCAAACTCGTTTTAACAAGCCCAAAATTAAGAGTAAAAAGGTCTCGGATTTATTTCAGAGACCGTCACCTAATAAGTAGAGTACTTTCCCATACCATGATTAAACCCGAACAGGATGGAAGACCTATCGTAAAGATCAAAATTAGCTCAAAAAAACTAAAGTGTGACAGAACTAGAATGTCTACCCGCTGTGTTGAGCATAAAGAAGTTTAGGCCTTATGTGGAGGGATCCAGTTTCACTATTGCGACCGATCATGCGATCTCAAGTGGTTGATGGGACAAAAAGATTTGACAGGTCGCTTAGCCAGATGGAGCCTCAAGTTACAGGGTTACGAGTTCGAAATTGTACACAAAAGGGGGGCAGAAAACATTGTAGCGGGTGCATTGTCACGAGCAGATATGGAGGATATTAGAGAAAATGAGGAAGGCTTCCTGACTTAAAGGTTGGACAAGGGTTTATATACAAACGTACAGCGACGATTTCGGATGATGGAGTGGACAGCTTCGCGTGGAAACTGTGGGTGCCGGAAGAGTTAGTCGTACCCCTTATTAAAAATGCGCACGATCCCCCTTTGTTGGCACATCGTGGCATCACGAAAACCGTAGAGAAGCTCAAAAGGCTTTATTACTAGCCTCACATGGCTCAACGGGTAAAAGATTATGTGCTAGGGTGCCAAATTTGCAAGGAATGCACTGAATGCCTTAGACCTCCAATGGGTGCGCCCTCACTACCAACGAGACCTTGGCAGTACATTAATATAGATTTGTTAGGACCATACCCGCGTTCTAAAGCAGGTAACACCATGCTTATGATAGTCCTAGACCAAGCCTCGAAAATACCGCCCGCGACCAGAAGTATATAGGAGGAATTTTGCTCAAAGCAATACAGCAAAGAACTCTAATGCCAAATTAGACCGGAAATTTTTGAAATGTAGCGTTGTAAAAGCAGTTGGGTCAGCTTGTTATGAAATCGAGGATTTAAAAGGCAAAAGGCTCGGAATATACCATGTCTAGTTAGCATGGAGCAGGGTGAAGAAGAGGCACCCGAGGGCCCCATGACGAGTCAACATAACCAAGAATTATCTAGCGATTAGCGGCAGAGCCCGGGGACTAGTTGCATACACACGATACATATACCTCCAGACATTGACGGTTCGTCGATCATATCGCGGAAATCATAGTTTTTTGATGTACCTATCACCTGGTGCAGTATCACCAGTTCTAACCTTGATCATAAGAGCCAGCCAGCTGGCAACATTTATATATATATATATGTAGCTAACATAGATTCATAAGCAATTTATCAAGTTTCAACAAACCCACTGGCACAACAAATGCGCATTTAGATTGCTGGTGAGTTCATAGCACGTAGATTTTTTTTATTGTAAGATTTAAGATAATATCGGCTGCGGATTAGATAAGTAAGGTGTTGTTATTACTGGTGCATATATACATTCTCGACCTTCGGTAACTTATCATGAAATTTATAACTAACTTTGGCTCGCTTTGCATATAAGTGCTGGATGTAAATATTTGATTAGATCCGGTGACATGAAAGCAATTACAATTCTTAAATCTTAGCCGTTGGAATTATGTATGGATATATGTGCCGTGTGGCCTCAAGGGCTCTAGCCGACTCCACGTCCTTACTGTGAGCAACAGTCAACAATGGTTGTCGTTTTTTTTTTTTTGAGAATTATGAGTAATGGTAGTTGGACGTTGAATCGTTGTGTTTAAGAAGCCCTGAACTAACGAAAGGGGTTCCCATTTAAATGTGGAATTAGTGAATAGTTGAAATAGGATTTATGCCCTAGACACACAGCACTCTTAATGAAGAAATAACTAACGACTCATTAGTCTATAATGATTCATTATAAACTGCGGACACACAGCCATTTCTTTAATTAAGCTGTGCTGTTAAACTGGTTTTGATGAACTTATCACATTAAAGAAGCGATATGGATCGAATTAACGTGATAAACTTTGTTTTCATTTATTTGATTTTCAATTTAACAATTTCTAATGAGAAACACATTTTATTAAAAAAAATATTAATAATATAAATTGTGATTTGCATTTCTTTGCATTTCTTCTTCTTATTTTTCAAATCGGCAGATGCACAGCGGAGCTGCAGACTTACATTATATGCCAAATCTAGCACATTTTTCCTCATTATAGCTATAATGAAGGAGGAAAACACTTCATTAGTGTACTTCATTATCATCTGATTTTCGTGCTATAATGACATATACTATTTGACACACGGCATTTTAATGGATAGTTAGTACAAATGATTCATTAGTTCGTGCTGTGTGGCTGTGTGTCAAGATTGCTTAGAGATTTTATTTGTGCCAAGCACTGACATACATATATAAAATGGACTGCTGATACTACTGAAATTCCTTACATTATTTGACATTATTATGGGATCACTTTTCTATAGTTGTCCCTTTTTGGTTTAACTACTTTATTCCGCTGAACTACAAATAATAAGTTCTATACATAATACATCATAGTCCAGTTTCAGTGCAGTGGTTTTCCAAATGAATATATAGGATAGAAATAGATGGCAATACAATATTTGTAATCCTTTCTCTGCCCCTATAGCTACTTTTAGGGGCAGGTAGACAAAAATTGCTTAATTTTATTTCTTTAAAAATCAAGTTTAAAAAATATTTGATGTTGTAGGAGATAAGCTTCCAAGAAGAGAAATAATTTCGAGTGCTTCTATAATTTGTTGAGCTTTTAATATGAATATTAAAGCAAAAGTAAAACTTGAAATTAAGATAATTGTCACACCCTGCCAAAAAAAGTTGACCCATATGAAATAGCAAATCAGGCAGTCCATGTTATATATGTCAGTGGTGCCAAGGTGCTAAGCAGAATCATTTAAGAATTACGCTGTGAAATTAAGAGATATATTGAATGGAATGAAGCGAGTAGTTGTAATAGGATTTAGTCAAGATTCCTTAGAGATTTTATTTTGTGCCAAAGTGTTAAGTAGAATCATTTAAGAATTACGCTGAGAAATAAAGAGATATTTGGAATGGAATAAAGTGTGTAGTAGGTAGTATGTGCACCGTCCTAGGTCCTCGCCGAGAAATTTTTTTTTGTGGGGTTTTTCCGGCCGGAGCCGAACAGTTGCTAGTCCCATTCCAACCTAAGGGTTCTTCGGGTACTAGACTAGTTACGTTGAATTGATAAAATCCCTGTGATGAGGTGGCGATGCAATGAAGTGGTGCTATACGCTTGGCTTCCGGGCAAGTCGGGTACAGAATCATATACCTACGCCGTCCGACGAACTATAGCCGGCAGTTCATGAGGAGGTCAAAGATTTGAGTACCCCGCCGACGTCGTTGTGAATAAAGGTGGTCCCTCCGGTGCAGTGCCCGTAGTTAATGTGCCCTCAGTACTTAGGTCAATTTGTAATTGGTGGCGGTAATCGCTTTAATTAACAAAACAAGGTAGAATAATTAGGCGGGTACAGAGCATAAGAGACAGTCGGGGTAGTAATCCCCGTGGGACCTGGCGCCCAGTGCGCCTTGGAAAATTAATTTTTGCTGAGTTATCCTTGATCCTCATAGTTTCTGCGACCTCCTCTCCTTATGGACACTAGGGCGCTTCGCGCGAAGCCTTTAGTGTTACAAGGTCTCCAGCATCACTTCCATCCTCCAAAAATCCTTCCTCTTCGGTCGATCGCAGTACCTACCTAACTTTCCAGTTGGGCAAAGCCATGAGTCTGGTCAACTCGTTAGCTAAAAGCCAAAAAGTCATCTCACAGACTCATTACTCTGTCGAGCCAGTTGGCCAACAAATAAATGCCTCCGTGATAACTCAAAAAATAAATTATTCCGTGAGGCCAATTGCTATTTGCATGGCTGAGAGCCAGCGGGAAAGATCAGAAATTCAAAAGGCAAAACTCGAAAAATTCGGAAGACTTTAAGCTTAACCATAGTTAAACTTGAAGTTACCCTTTATTTACCAAAATCAACAAAATCGAAACAAAACTCAAAAACTTTGCTTGCAAAACTTTAACTTTTTTTGAAATACACAATCTGAAACTCAAAAGTGAAAATCGAAAAACTTGAACACGTTATTAAAAAACTTGAGTCGCAACTAAGTCAGAGCCAGGTCTGCATGTAACTTTCACTGGATATGAGACTTGAAGCAGGCTGAGAAGAATGATGGAAATTCATTCATTCTTTAAAAGAATATTCTTAGGAGAATTTTAGCTTTTATTCTTTCGCGAATGAATGAATCGCACAATGTTTGAGTGGGTTTCATTCTTTCGCGAGAGAATGAAATTATTCAGTCCCACATCTTTTGCATTCGCGAATGATAAGGAGTGGAAAAGATTATTCTTGTTCATTCTTTTACCCCGCAAACCGATTTATATAATGGTGATTATAGGCTTTCATTAAGTGTATTTTCCACATTTTTTCAATGGATGTATATCCTTTTCTGTCCTGAAAAAATTTAGTGTCTTTTAATATTTCCTAGTAAATTTCCCTTTAAAATCCCTTTCACATAACAAGCACTTTGAGGAATCAGTGTTCTTATCATACACGAATTTATTTTTATCTATATTGGATTTGCGACCCATGATAATACGTTAAAATCACAAGTAAACCTTTCAACTTTTAATATAATCTTGACCTAACAATATATCTGTTACGACCCACTAGAATTCACCGACAGTAAAAGAATGAAATATGAGTATGTTCTCTTTCATTCCGAATGTTTGGTTTCATTCCTTCTCATTCTTTTGCTGCCATTGAAGAATATTCTCTCATTTTCATTCTCTCAGGAATAGAATGTATTCATAAAATTCTTGGCAGGAAACATTCGCTCAAGAATCTTGCGGCTCAAGTATTCATTCGCGAATGAATAAGAATGATAAGAATGTATTTTTTCCATTTGCGAATGTATTTTTCCGAACGCTGACTTGAAGTCAATCAACTAGCAAATTGCTAAAAGATCGTATCTGTACAGGTCCCAATCCCCATTAAATTTAGACCACCGAAGTCGGCTGAGGTGGCCCCACGTTGGGCGCCATTTTTGTCACGGTAGCATAACATTGAACGCGCGCACATCGTTATGCTATGGCTCTGCGGTGGGCGCCATTTTTGTTATGGTAGCATATGAGTCGGTATGCTTGGACTTGAAGTCCATTCTGTCAGCATCAGCTGACAGCTCACTCTGTGAACAGCCTTGACACAAAACGGCATACTAGTATCTCAGATAGTGCGGGAGAGCTGTGGGTGTATAACCAAATACCTGCTGCTGTCACAGCCCATATACAAAAAAATATCGTGCCTGTACAAAAAAAAAACACGCAACACCACATCCGGTTCAGAAGGTACCCTTACACCACTTACCATTACTTACTGTCGAAGAAAAAGCTGTTGCGTCTTCGCTGCCGTGGACCATCTATACTGCGACACTGTGGCCGATTTAGTGTCCCTATGATGACCTGTAATAAGCGGAGGAGCGGACCTAAGTCAACCATCGCCGTTAAGAGTGATCCAAGAGAGTGAAAGGAAAAAGAAAAAGCTTTAGAGCTTCATTTCGTTAATAAACAAGCAATCTATTTACTCAGATTGCACCAAATACACGTATTTAGCTTAATATCCGTAGCATTTAAGTTCATCTCATAAATTATGTTGACTTATAATCTAAAAAAATAACTAATTAGGCTAAGGAACTCAGTTACATAAGTATGTCATAACCTTACATGAAGGAAAATAGAAACAAATCCCAAACAGAATTGCTCTTATTTCAATTACCTTGACAGGAACTGTCCTCCACGAAGGCATTCTGCAGTAGCCATGCTTTTGTAAATAAAATTGAAATGGAAGAACAACCGAATTCGACAAGTCCACGCGGAATTTTCTTTACAATATACGATACAATACATTTTTATGACATAAAATCCTACTATATGTGGTATCCATCGGGCAGAGGGCCCTATGCAAATTGTAAGGAAAGTACGTACGTATACATTCATTCCTTCACAAATAAATTGCTCGCCTATACTGTATGTAAAATTTTGAGGTGAATACAGAATCTTTGTGCATTCCTTAAGGAAAATTTCACATTCACACAAAAATGGTATTAAGATTGTCGTTTAAAGCCACATTTGTCGAAAACGTATGACTTTGGACGTATTACTGTTGTCGTATTAAGTGACAATTTCACTCATTTGGTTTTTGTAGGTGATAGATATTATGTAGATGTGTGTAAGGAAAAGGAAAATGTAAGCGGAAAAAGATAAACTTTTTGATGGCTTTTTAAGTTGTTCATTAAAACATAAAATTCAAAAGTTTTTTATAAATTAAATTAATTTTTTTCCATTTTTAGTGTAAAAATTACAACAAAAAACAATTTGAAGTCATGATAGATTTTATGGTGAAGCATTCTTTTATAGCTAAAGGGTTCAAATACATCGCGTTTATGATTTTGTTTCTTTTAAACACTTTCAAAAATAACAACAATACCATGAAATAAGTCAAACCTCACTTTTGTTTACAAATGTAATTCATACCGCGACGTATGTCCTGATGCTATCTGGCACTTTAAGTGACAACGATAATAAGGCTTCGAAGAAAAATGTCACGTCACACCGTTCGACATCAACAATACGAAAAGTGAAGTGAAGTGAGAGTGACTGTGGAGCTTGTCACTTCGGTGAGTCGACAACCATAATCAATGTTAAACGTCTAAATGACTAAGTGACTTACATAACTTCTAATTGTCAGGTAGGTATGTTATAACTAATTAAATATAGCTAAATACCTCTGCAACGGAGGTAAGTATAGAATACCTGCAGGTTTCCAAAAAGAATTCAAATGCTAATTAGGCAAGTATAATTAAATCTAAATTTTTTAGTAAATATAGCATTTTTGGATTAAATGAAACCATTTTCGAATTTAACGAAACTATTTTTGAATTGAGTGAAACCATTTCCGAATTAAATGAAACTGTTTTCGAATTAAATGAAAACATTTTCAGATTAAAGAAACCCTATTCATATTGATTGAACCTATCTTGAAATTAAATGAAACTAGGTTCAAATAAAATGAAACCTAGGAGTATTAAATATGAAATTAATGTTTTTGTACGTTGTTATATTCATTAAAAAGGTAAATTAAATTTTATAGTACACTGTACCGTTCAAAAAATATAACTAATGTTTTAGTTCCGTGAATTTTATAGCCAAGTAGTTGTCACTTAATTGATCATTAAGCCGTTATATTCTGCAATTAATATAATAGAAATTAGTAAATTCTTTGTATAACGGTGCTGATTTTCTTTACCTTACTGTCATTAGTGAAGTGATTGGAAATCTGCAGCTTGTATGATTTGCAAAATCATATCCACTACATAATTTGAACAATCATTTTCATTTAGTTGCGAACACTTTGATTCATTACATCGACAATATTGTCGCTTAATATTGATCGGGCGGTCAACTTTATTTTCGAAAATGCTTTTTCTATAGGGTTCAGCATTGCGAGTAATTTGGTAAAAATTTTAAATAATATCCGCTAGCTCGAACCATATCCTGAATTTCTCGCGTTTTATGGATTCGGATTTTTTCAAAAAGCTCGCGTAATAATAATCTGAAGCGATCGGCATTCACGGTAGCATTGGAAATTATCTTTTGGTGAACCATGCCCCCATTATTCATATCGGCGATCCATGTTACGTTCCGTCTTCTTACAGTGGGTACAACAACGCGTGCTCTTATAATTTCCGAGGATGAAGATTAAAGCCACACTCATCTATAAAAATTAAATTTATTATCCGTTTGTTGTGGAGCCCACTGTGTAAATTCTCTGGCATAATTTTGTCGCAGCTGTTATGTTTTTGGTTATTCATTCTATCCACTTCAACCGAAGCCAATTTCAGAGTAATTTTTAGTTCCTGCAAACCACTGAAAACCGTAGAAATGAAACATATTTTTTTTCTTTGAATAACTTTCTTTTGATGTTTTTCAGAGTAATTCCGGGATCTCTTTCTACAAAACCTTCAATCTACTCGAGTTTGAGCATGATTACCACCGAATTCTATTAAATCGTTCTCACTCTTTTTATACCGCACAGTGTACTATAAAATTTAATTTACCTTTTTAATTAATATAACGACATACAAAAACATTAATTTAATTTAATTCTACGAGCTTTCATTTTATTTGAACATAGTTTCATTTAATTTCAAGGTATTGTTGCAAGCGTGGACTTTGGTTCGTTATTTAAAACACAATATTAAATTTTTAATATACATGTTCTTTATTTCACTTCTGATCTTATATAATTCAAAAACCTTCAATATATCAACTCAACTTTAATTATCGCTTAATACTTTACTTTCAATTATCTTAATCCAAACACTTTCGACTCTTTTTCTTGGTGACAACTGTTATATTTATACCCTAGAAACTCTCCAGATTATTCTGGGTGTTCTATTCCAGAATCTTTTTGATTATTCTATTCATTCTCTTCCTGAACCTTCCCGAAGATTCCATCATCGATTCTCCGAACCTGAAGTTGTTTACTCTCCATTGCCAGTAGATATCACCATTAGTCTCTTTCTGCTGCACATAAACGATTTTTCGTTTGCCACTTCTACCACGTTGAATCCTGCATACTACGTGATTTATTCTAGTTACTACTGAATACGGTCCCTCCCAGTGTTATTGTGATTTTGGAGAGCGTCCCTTACGTCAGTTCGGGTTGTATAGCCAAACAAGATCACCTTCATTGAATCCTGCTGAATTCGCACGTAAGTCATAGTGGGTCCTAATACGATTGACATTTACTGCTAAGTTTGCTCTCGTGGCTTCTTGTACATCAGCTCTTCTTTCCAATGGAGCTCTGACATTACACTTATATATTTCCTTTCTGCTGCTACGTGGCCGCCCTTTGTAAGAAGCACACACAATGCATCTGTGACACCACTT
Organism: Dioctria linearis; assembly: GCA_963930735.1. Taxonomy (NCBI): domain Eukaryota; kingdom Metazoa; phylum Arthropoda; class Insecta; order Diptera; family Asilidae; genus Dioctria; species Dioctria linearis. Next base: position 186,675,454 of record OZ005740.1, read on the forward strand.
CTCCACATCTTCTCGCATATGTGGCCAACAAAACTTTTCTTGTATTTCAGAAATTGTTTTATTCACTCCCAAATGTTCACCAGATGTTCTACGATGCATCTTACCGAGAACATCGTTGACTTTTGATGCCGGCACGACTATTTGCATTCGAAATGATTCACCGCGGTGCTTCCCACTTGCGATTTCATATACCGCATTCAACATGCAGAGAATTCCATTAAGCCCAGTAGCTTTTCAGCTTTTCACTCATCCCCGAAATATCCTTCCATTCTGGTTTTTCTATGCTTGCTTTCCAAGTAAGTATAGGTGATATATCCGGGTCTTATCGTTGCGCTGTTCGCAAGTCCCAATCTGTTACCAACTGTATAGTAGTTGTTGTGTCTTTTTCCTTCTCTCGGCCGCAGTGCTTACATTCAGGTTCGCATGGACGTTGTACAAAGGCTTCTGCATTTCCATGGATATGGCCTTTCTTCTGTTGAATCTCAAAGCCATAAGGTTGGAGTCTAGTCTCTCTACGAACAGCTTGCTCCCTAGTTCGCCAACTTGGACAATCTTCTCTCCCTTTCTTTTCTGTTGATTCCCTTCGACGGCATTTCATGCAGTCGCTTTGAAGGTGCCCCAATTTATTACAATCCCAACATCGAAGAACACTACGTGAACGGGTGATCAGTGATAACTGCAGTCTGTTGCAAGTCTCCTACCCAGCTCGATATCTTGGCAATTCCACTCTCTTCTCTTCATCGAGAGATTCCACTCGACGGGCGTTTTCTGCAGTCTCTTTATAGGTGTTCCGGTCTGTTACAATTCCAGCATTGTAGAATACTACGTGAAGTAAGTGCTCTGTGATGGCTGCATTCTATTACAAGTACATTCGTCCACCGAAATTTCTCTCATTCGTATTACACTCCGTTAAGCTTGTCTGGCGGATTCGTATACTAATGCATAGGATAGTGCTTCTGCTGTTGTTTTCTTTCCTGCTAGCCTTAACGCTTGTTGTAAATTTTGATCTGCAATAGCGTTCACAAATGTCTCCGTCGTCACTTCATTATGAAAATCCGCATTTACGCTCGTGTATAAAAGATGAGCTAATCTTTCCACATCAGCCTGCAGTTGCTGTAGTGATTCGCCATACTTTTGAATCCTGTTGCGTAACTGTAGGCGATATACTTGCTGCATGTGTTCATCTCCGTAACGTAATTCTATCGCCTGTACTAATGGATTGTAATCACGTTGCTTTTCAATCGGTGCAGTTTGTAGAAGTAAAGTTTTTGTAAAATGTATAAATCTATTTAGAATCTAAGTATACTGAATAGTCTTGATATAGAAGTGTCAATTAGAAAATACCCAGAAAACATGGCGGAACGCAGAAGATTCACTTTCTTATTACCTGGACGATAAAATATCTCGTGGATGATAATCATATTCGTATTGCATTCTTAACTTCCAACGGGAGAAACTGTTACCCCGAAGGCAAAACATCTTGAAGAAACGAGTGCGTATCTTCTACGCGATGCATTAAAGTAATTTGTCAACATCCCTTCCTGGCGTGTTATTTTCATATCGTGTATAAGAAATGTATTCGTTTCTTCAAAGTGATTCGCTTTCTTATCGTCTAAGCAAATCGTTCAAGAATCGTCGAAATAAATTCTTTGGAATTTGTAGTAAGGGAATAAAGAAGATATTTATTAAATCAAATTTTGTTTTTAATATGAATTGGTGGAATTAAAATCACTAGAGAACTCACAAATTAATTACTGTCATGGAGTTTAATGACGCGTTCTTCCAAATGATAAATTTGTGTATCATAGAGATGACAAATAAGCGAAACTATTGTTTTCTGGCTTCCACATTTAAAATCAGAAAACATAATTGTTTGTGATTCCATCTTCTTTTCGTCTATGCAAGACAAGGAAGAAGTGATTTTACAGTATTTGCTTTAATTTCGCGTGGAAGATATTTTGGCAATATCATCCACATATCGCCCTGAAGATTTTTCATCCAAATGTTTGCTGGGTAGTGGAGTATTCATTCTCATGTCATTACCACTACAACGTTATAAAAAAATACACTACGAGTAAAAATTAAATAAAAGCAATAAGCTATTTAATAGATAATAAAAAAAAAATAAAAATTGAAATAATAAATAATAAAAAATATTTTATTATTTTATTGAAACTCAGAATTATACTAAAAGTAAATTTTCTTTTTCTCCATTATATGAGAAATTAATAGCCTAATCGGAGAGCCGTTAGTCGCAGTTCCAGATCTTCCTTCGGAGGACTTCAACCCTTCAAGACTATCGCGATGGAAACTTTTGCAACAAATTTCACAATGCTTTTGGCGACGATGGCATCGTGACTACCTCAATACTCTCCATCAACGAACTAAATGGAAGACTTCAAGGCCCAACCTCAAGATCGGAGATCTAGTTCTTATACGGGAGGACAACATAGCATCCTCCAGATGGTCGAAAGGTCGCGTACTCGAGGTTCATCCAGGTAGAAACTAATAAGTTCGTGTGGTTAATTTAAAAACCCAAACTGCTGTCTATAAAAGACCAATAGCAAAATTAGTCTTATTAACAATCAAATAAGTAAAACTCATGAATTGTATCTTCGGACTTCTATCCGGCATTATCCTGTAATAATAAATTCACAATTTTGTTAAGAAAGAAGGTTCTTAACCCGGGTGAGGATGTTCGGACGTACCTTTAACAATCTTGGTGCTAAAATTGCGGTTACTTTTAACAAAGTGATACAGTTTTTAGCAATTAATTAAAATTCAATGAACCTTTAATTCGGCCGATACAATTTAAGCTGTTTGTTAATAATGGCTGTCGATTTGACACAGTTCTGCTAGCTGTTGAAATGCAAGCTTTTTTGCACTTGAAAATACTCTTCGCAATAGAAAAAATCAACAAGAATAATCTCGAACTTGTGGGTACTTTATTTCATCCAGCCTCGATGCCAAGTGACGTGATCTACAATGTTCTTATGGTCTAAATTACAGAGTTCAGTGCACTATTACAGAAACTAATTGAATTGAAAAAGAAACTAATTGAATTGAACAAGAAGTAAGAATTGAGCGCTAAATTAAAAATGTTGCTCTATTTGTAAGTTATAGAAGTTTAATTTATATATATATAATTCAATTGGAATGATATTTAAAAAAAGACATATTATACAGCGTTTTAAATTTAAATTGACTGATAATAATAATAATTATGATGATTATGAAGTGGACTCGAACATGCCGCCGGATTTGAAAGTATCCCAGATACTATCAACTGATATCGATGGGCAAGGGCGCAACTTTATGGATCGGCCGCTGGATGACAGTTCCAGACGTGCGTATGTTTACCACTCTTGTTCGTCCATCTTCGCCTGTAGTTGTGTTTGTTATGCGTCTTAACATCCATTTGAATGGGGGAAGATCATCTTGATGAATTAAGACCAGGGTACCTACGAGAAAATTTTTATTCGGTAATTGCCATTTAAATCTTTCCTGCAAACTACATAAGTATTCTTAAGCCCATCTTTTCCTGCAAACTACATAAGTATTCTTTAGCCCATCTTTTCCAAAAATGCTGAGCAAAGGCGGAAATTCTCTGCCATCTGCGTAAATAGTTTAAGAGATGAGAAGAAACATTTGGTTCAACAAAACAATTGATTAAGGAAATGCGCAGGTGTTAGCGCCTCTTCATCGTTGGGGTCGGAAGATAATGGCGTGATAGGTCTTGAATTTAAAACCCCTTCAATTTGAACCATCACCGTGGATAGTTCTTCAAAAGTAAGAATAGCACCTTGCAAGGTTTTATACAGATGTGTTTTGGCCGACTTCACCGCGGCTTCCCATAAGCCGCCGGAATGTGGTGCACGAGGAGGTATAGGATGGAAGTTAATTCCTTGAACAGAACACCAATTCGAAATATCCTTTTGACATTGTTGATGCAGAAATGCTGAGCGAAGCTCTTCTAATTGCCGTTGCCCCAACACGAATCACGTTGACTCCAGAAGTTTCATCGATGAACGGATTGAGTTTCTGAAGTGAACTCTTAAGATTTGCGATCTTTCTATCTTCCAGAGCAGCAATATCTGCAGAAAAATCCTTTTGTTGAATGCGCCAAACTATACGAATGAAAGCCTCCTCAATTTCTGATGCCAATAATTCCCCTGTTATCCTTTTATCTTATTTTTATTTTAAATTCTTTATAAACCGCAAGATCCAAGCATAACGTGTACAAATTCTTAAGAACTTACTGCAGGCATAAATTTCTTCCCAGAGTGTATCCGGCAGTGTACAAGTCAGAATGGATTTAAAGGTTCTTCTTTCCGGTAAGTTCTCAGAAATATGCCTTGCTTTCGCAACTGGCCAATGCTCCTCGTTTTTATATAGATATTCTGGACCCGAATACCATATCGACTGCAATAAGTCTTCCACTGCTAATCCTCTAGATATAATATCCGCTGGATTGGATTTAGAGTTAACGTGTCTCCAAATTGCCTTTGCCGTAAGACATTGAATTTCAGCCATTCTATTTGCTACATAGGTTTTGAGAGTTGCTGGATGACACGCCAACCAGTCAGAAACAATCTCCGAGTCTGTTCACAGAAAAACGTGATCATAAGGTTTAGTAATACCAGAAAGGACCTTATATAGTAGCTTCGAAAGCAGTAGTGCTGCACATAGTTCTAAGCACGGAAGAGATCGCGAAGTTCTTATTGGTGCTACTTTAGATTTCGATGTTAGAAGATTGACGGATATGTCTCCAGTTATAGTAACACAACGTATGTATAAACAACACCCAAAAGCTCGTTCCGATGCATCTGAAAATCCATGAATTTCAGTCCGAAGTATAGGATTGCGCGACAGTATAAATCGTGGAATCTTAATGCTCTGTAAGTTCGGTAGCGTCTGCATAAATTCTTGCCATCGGTGTGCTAGTTCTACTGGGATGCTTTCATCCCATTCTAATTTTAATATCCAGAGTTCCTGAAGGAATATTTTTGCCTTGACTACAATGGGGTTGATGAACCCTAGAGGATCGAATAGTAGTGCAATAGAAGCGAGTACTGTACGCTTCCCAGACAAAGCCTAAAGTTTTTATGATGTCAATGTCATTTATCCTCAATGGCTTTCCTCGATCTGAGTCTGGGATATCTTGTAAAAATTTATAATCATTGGAATACCATTTCCGTAGTTGAAACTTAGCTGAGCTTAGCATCATTTCGATCCCTTCTCGAATGCGAAAAATGTCTTCTCTAGTACCTCCCCCCGTAATTAGATCGTCCATGTAAAAGCCTCTTCGGAATATTTGCGAAACTTCCGGCATAGTTCTTTCAAACTCTTCGGCCAAGTGGAGTAGACACCTAGTTGCTAAAAATGGTGCGGAAGCTGTACCGTAGGTAACTGTCTTCAACCGGTAAACCTGAAGTTCATCGCCCTGGTTCTCCCTGCACAAAATCATCTGGAAATTTTGATCATCCGGATCTACTAATATCTGCCTGTACATAGCAACTATATCAGCCATGATAGCGTATCTATACCATCTAAAACGAAGAATAATCGAAAAAAGGTCTTCTTGAACAACAGAGCCAACCATTAGCAGGTCATTTAAGGATTTGTGAGATGACGTACAACATGAAGCGTCGAATACTACCCGAAGCTTAGTTGACGAGCTTTCTGGGCGAATCGCACATTGATGGGGAAAGAAATAATGCATAGCGGGGATATCGACAATTGAAACCTTTTCCATATGGTCAGCTGCAAGATATTCCCGAAGGAATGCAGAATACTGACACTTCAAATCTTTATTTCTCGAAACTCTTCTTTCCAGCCTGGAAAATCGAGTTTTTGAAATATCCAAAGATTTTCCAAGGTGAGAATGTGGATCTTGTTTAAAACGAAGCTTGACTATGAATCTTCCATTCGATAATCTACGAAACGTTTGCTTGAAAATCTCCTCACATTGAGTTTGTTCCTCATTCCATTTTGGAGCCACAGCGCTAATGCTTTCTTCCTTCCAGAACTGTTCCACTAATCTAACTAAGTTGTCATCTTCGTCTGCCTTAGCTTCGTTTTCGCATACTAGGCTGCAATACTGCCGTGAAGTGCTTGGTCGATCAATACATCGCCCCGAAAAAAACTATCCGAATAAGGTATTTTGTAGAATAGGCAAGTTATCGCGTAGTCTAATCTGACCGATACTAAGCAAACTGAAGAAAATATTGGCGCCAACTAACATATCAACCCTTTGGGGTTTGATTTGGGATGTCCTGCGATTTGGGATGACGCTGATGGTACATCAGCCTTGAAAGACTTAGCATCCCGTGACTCTAAATAATGACAACGCTTTGATAAAAAATCGGATGCTTGTATCCAAGAAGGCAGTTTAGAAAACTCGATTTGCGCTTCCCATGTTGACTGAGAGTCCGGGTCTAGCTTTGAATTGACAATGTACATTACAAACGCATTCGCTATGTCCTCGTAAGTTCCTAATGACTGAAGAGCACTCATATGTGTATTTGTTGAATCTATTAAATCTCTTAATTGCGAAGCAGAATTTATAGTTACTTTAGAAAGATTAAATAAGGACAATTTGTGCTCCTGAAAGATGAGATACTTATTATCATACCTCACCTTAAGGTGGTTTAATGCTTTGGAACAATTTTCTTCGCTGATCTCATACGCCTTTATAGTACGTAATGCAGAGCCGGTTAAGCAAGACAACAGATGATTAAATTTCTGTAACAATGATAATGAATCATCTTTGTCGATTAATTTCGTGAAGCAACCCATGAAATTAGTAAATTCGGAATTTCTTCCGGAAACTGAGGTAATTTTATTTTCGGTAAATAATTAACTGATGTAATAGCCACTACCACTTTCGTACCCGAAGCTGTTTCAAAGCTTCCCTTTGTACCACCTGTCAATAATGACAAAAGTTTTGCCTTTCCGGCACAATAAAGATCCTCCAATTCACCTCTAATTTTCGATTCAGCAGCATCTTCTGGTGCTAATTTTTCTATCGACGTTTGGTACGACAAGATTTGCTTAAAATAAGACTCAAGAATTCCTAACCTGCATTCCAACTCTGCACCAGTTAAATGCTCTTCTTGGTAGAAGCTCTTTGAGCTTTTAGCTCAGCTAATTCTTTTTCACTCATGTTCAGAAATGGATTAAAAAAAACAACAAGTAACCGAACCACGAATTAGGAATGTTTTTCCGCACAATGAACAATGGATAGAGTTTGTACAAATTTCCTAGATATGTACAATATATAGATATATAAAATCAATTTAGTTCAGAGACGAATTCGAAAATATTTATATATTGTGTATGTATATGCAAAGTCTCACAAAACTTTATCACCAAATTTTTACCGTACACACTCCATTCGATTTATTGCCTTGCCTTATTGTCATCTGCTACACTTTAATATATGATTAAGTCAATGAACTTTCAAGTTCAAGGTTAAGTACTGTTTTGTAATGCAGTCTATGCTATTTTATGACAATGCAATAATTGGTACCATAGATGGCACAAGAACTAGATGTCGCATGCAGTACCACAAAAGTATACAAAATTTATATGGCTGGGTGGTCCATTCCGGAATGGACCACAACATTTGAAATGATGTATACGTCGAGTGATTCATATTTTTTCGTATCTGAAGTGTTAAGGAAGTCGATCAAATGTATAAAAAATGGTATTATAAAAACATTTGCTTTCGGCACGCTTTAAAACATGTTATGCCCCATTCCAGAATGCTCTACCCATTTCACAATTTGTATATATGCCATGCGACATCTAGTTCTTGTGCCATCTATGTTGGTACTCAATTGAAATGCGATAAATGAAATTATTAAAGATCCCACCTGAAATGCTGCATACTCATAATCCAATCGATGATTACTTTCTCCAATTTGTTGGCTGGATAGCTGAAATAATTCCGAATTTAAAGATGACACCACGTGAATGATGATGACTATGAAGAGTACAAATTATAGAATTATGGACCCAATTCTTTCCAACGACGAGATACGATGAAGAACTGTTTATCTTCAGTGAAATAATTCGAAAAAGTCCTTGCTCGGGCGCCAAATGTTGAAATGCAAGCTTTTTTGCACTTGAAAATACTCTTCGCAATAGAAAAAAACAACAAGAATAATCTCGAACTTGTGGGTACTTTATTTCATCCAGCCTCGATGCCAAGTGATGTGATCTACAATGTTCTTATGGTCTAAATTACAGAGTTCAGTGCACTATTACAGAAACTAATTGAATTGAAACAAGAAACTAATTGAACTGAAACAAGAAACTAAATGAAGAAGTAAGAATTGAGCGCTAAATTCGAAATGTTGCTCTATTTGTAAGTTATACAAGTTTAATTTATATATATATACATACATATAATTTAATTGGAATGATATTTAAAATGACATATTATACAGCACTTTAAATTTAAATTGACTGATAATAATAATAATTAGGATGATTATGAAGTGAACTCGAACACTAGCAAAACACAGGTTTTCTACTGACTCTAGTACTTGAATCAGATTCCTTTTCAAAAGGGAACCACTTTTCCAGCATTTAATTAGATTTCAATGAACTTTAAATTCTGTCAGTTCAATTTAAGCTGTTTTTTAAAAACGGATGTAGATTTGGCGCGGTTCTGCTCGCAAAACGCAGTACTGCTACTGAGCCTAGTACAAAATGCGACTCCTTTCACAAAAGGAACCAGTTTTCTAGCATTTAATTAGAATTCAAAGAGCCTTAAGTTTTGCCGGTTGAATTTAAGCTATTTCTTAATAATGGATGATGATTTGGCACGGATCTGCTAGTAAAACGCGGTTCTGCTACTGAGCCTGGTATTAAAATGCTATTCCTGTTTAGAAAAGGACCAGTTTTCCACAATTTAATTATAACTCAATGAGCCTTAAATTCTGCCGCTGCAATTTAAGTTGTTTGTTAATAATAGATGATGATTTGGCCCGGCTCTGCAAGAAAAACGCGGTTGTGCTGAGCAGCCTAGTACTAAAATCAGATTTCTTTTCACAAAACGAACCAGATTTTCAGCATTTAATTAGAATTTAATTAATTTTAAATTCTGCAGGTTCAATTTAAGCCGTTTTTTAATAATGGATGCATATATGTCCCGGTTCTGCCATTGTCGTAACTAGGTAGTGGTCAGGCCCCCCCCCCCCCCCGAATGCGGACTGGCTCCCCACAAGTAATTATGAACATTCCCCGTTAATTCGTACAAGCTTAGGCCTAGTTAAATTGAATCGGAATCGGAAAACTTTAACGAGTTCTTCTCTTAAAAAAAACCTATTAAAATGTTTTTAAAATTTTTAAAAAGTATTCTGAGATTGCTCTCATTCCACTGAATTTTGACAAATGCGTGATCCGTGTTAGAAATCATGCAGAACTATTTTGACAGTTTGTGCGGAAATTTTAATTGATAACCTTTGATATCAATGAAATTTTGAAAATTTTGTACAACTTTGTTTAATTTTCCGAAAAAAAAGCTTTTTTAAGCTTTCTCGATTCTAATCCCAATGGATTCAGTAATAAGGCTGATTATCTTTATAAGGAAGAAATAACAGCCAATTAAAAACCTCAATAATATTCTTATTCCGTTACATTATGGAATAAAACTATATTAGCACTCTAGACAATAAATTCGGGAAACCGAGAAATTCACAGAAAAACATTAAATCTGTCTAGAACCTAGTCGACTCTCGAAAAGGAGAAGGCAACCGGAGAGAGCAAATGACTTTCTAGGTAAAAGTAATTTAGTAGACTTTCCACCAGATACAAGTCCAAGGCCATCCGAATATTGCAAGATACATATTTACAACCAAGTGATGGATAACATTAACACTTACTTCAAAAATAGGTTTTAAAATCTACCTTTGGTACAGTCAGTTGACTCATTTAAAAAGCTGTACCTGAAACATGGCAGAGACATTTGTAGAAAACTATAAAAGTGTTTTCAATTTAGACATTTCCACCTTATAGGCTGAAACAATCGTAATAAATAATATGTTCGAAGACAAGAGCATTGTAGTAAATTTTGAAAGACTAAAAACAGAAATTAATAAAGACTTCTGCCCAAATTTATACAAGTAGCTGCAAGCAGCTCTGGGTCTTCCTGTTGGTTAAGAGCAACTGCTTCAGGAGAGTTTTCAAACATGCAGTCATAAACATTGAAAATGATATAATCAAAAACAGCGCTGTTAGTTTGTTATTAAATAAGTTTGCAGAAAAAAACCGTAAACTAAAGCGTATACAGACTTTTACACTCAAGATATTAGTGCTGAATAAAAACGTAAATAATTGATCTAAACTGTGTATCTAACTTCATACCTTTAAAGTACTTAAGTACATTGGTACTTAAGTATTAGTTCCAGTACCAGGACATAGACTTAAATGTTTTTTCAGTATAAGTACTCAAAAAATTCTCAAGTACAAGTCCCGATACTGGTACTTAAAGCACTTACTACAAATACCGCCATAACGCGAAGTACTTCAGCTCATGTAAATTATTTAAATACGCCTTCTAATAATAGAGACTATCTGCATCTCGACAGTGCCTCCAGAAATCTTACCGCCTTCAGTAAAATAGAAAGAAAATTAGCACAATATACGAGTATGAGTAACTGTAAGACAGAAATTGACATGCTGAATCGATATCATTTGTTGAAAGGTTGACCATCAAATGCTTCAATCCACTCTCTTCCTCCGCACATGTGGAGCGTTGATTTGCATTTGCAGGTCTTGTAAATGTTACACAAACGCAATAATTATCTGATGCGACATTTGTTTTGCTAAAGGTAAACTCAAATCCTGCATTAACAATTTCCAAAATTATGTAGAAATGTAGAAATTAAAACAGCAAATGCTTATATGACTCTGTTTTATTTCCTATGTTTTTGCAAACATATTTTATTTCTGATTTGAGTTTTCGAAAGTTTTGAACCTTATAAGTACCAGCACCATTCCTGCACTTGTACATAAAAACTTTTAAGTACTTGTACCGAAACTTGTACTTGTACTTAAAAGATTTGAAGTATAGGTGCTGGTACTGGTACTTGGAATAAATACTGGGAATTGGGCAGGGCATCACTATCATATCAGTTTCGTGTATGGAACTTGAGGATTCTGATTTATTTTCCTTAATAGGTTAGAGAAGCAAAGGAGGGGATGTGGAAAACAAAAGTCTCTGTTATTTAAACAACACCCCTTTTTTTGAATTTTCTTTTTTTCAAATAAACACTACTTCTTATGATTTAAAAAAATTTAAACCGCATTAGATGTCTGAAGTGGACTGTAGCAATTAGATGAGTGTCGCTTGGGTCATTGGGATTAAAGAAAGAATGCACTTTCACTCCATTCGCCAATTACATTATGTGTTAATCTATTTTCATAATAATTTAAATGTCCGACTATAACTATTTCGTAAATACTCGACGCCGTTGGTGTCGATAAGCAATAAATATTGCCCGATCACCTAATGTTGACTGACTAGTAATTCAAAAATTGATTGAATGCTGATGACTTGTACCATAACGTAATAAAGGCTAAAGAGATGACAAGATTAAGTTTGCTTTGCGAGCCCATATTTGAAAGCTCAATCTGAATGTTTGGATGCAATCGTCAAAGCGTTTCTTGCAGAGCTCGCATCTTTTGTATTGAATTTACAGCCCACCGTACCAGCAGGCATTACAGCAAGTCAAAGCATGATGTACTGAATGGAGTAAATGCAACACTACCAAAGTTTACCGTGGTAGATATTAATACGCATATGAATATTACTTTTGGAAGCTCTTTTGAAACAAAATATTATTGCTTCACGCGGTAGAAAATTTTGCGATGATATACAACTGATATGGAGGTATTAGTTGCGTTTTTTTATACTGTACTGGTTCATTGGAAATTTAAATTAATTGCATTCTATAAAAAGTCTGTATGGAGCCATGATTTTTTTCATGGGGGAAAATTATCAAATTGCATTTCAATTTTCACAAAATGCCCAAATAGATCTAAAATATTAGGTTCTAATACTAAAGTTGTAATTCTTCTAACGTTGGCAATTTGATGATTTTTATTCATTTATAAATCTGTGCATCTCCCTTTATAGGGATCAGGAAAAAAGAACGCAGCATTGTAATCGTAATAGTACTGCAAATTATATGCAAGCAAATTTCTTAGAGGGCAGCCCTTTTTGGTGTTGCCATATAAAAGTTTAGGTTTTTTACATATACTGTGAGAACGATCAGTCCTAGACATTTTTATTTTACTAAAAACTTCTTCAGAATACAAAATCCTATAAAATTGCTAACTATCATTTTTTCTGCCCGACGAACCGTTCTAGAAATATATGCAAAAAAGCACTGCAAAAATCAAACTTGCATAGATTGGTGATTATACGAAATTTTATACGGGCATTCATCTAGCGTATCATAAGAATTGGTCATAGAATAATTCTAGCTTTTTTACTTGTTATATGTTGAAAAACTTCGTGGTAAATATCGTCCAGAAATGAAACATGAAATTTTGAATTTACATTCCTTATACAATGCACTTGGAAGGATTTTTATCATATTCTAATCGAAAATGGGTTAAAAGGATTAAGTGTACTTTTGCGTAATAACTCAAAATATCAGATCAAATTTTATGCTTTTATTATTTTCAAATTTGTTGATTGTTTTGTTTTTCGGTTTAAAGAATTTCTGAGTTTCCCATATGCAGTACTTTTTAATTAAAATATCAATAAAATAATCGAGTATTTTGTATGATTTTTATAACAAATATTATCTTCTGCAAACCAATCGCTTAATTCGCTGGTTTATTTGCATTTTCAATGCACGAGTTCTTGATGACTTCTTTGATAGATTTCATATTTGGACTGGCTGAAATAATTTTGAGAAAAATATTTAAACATTTTCCATTGGCTGAAAGATTGCTCTTCAAGACTTAAACAAGGTGATTTCTCCATGATGGACAGTAGAGCAGGAGGTGATACAAAAAGTTGGATGGTAGGGGGCAATATCAACCGTTTCGGAGTTACAGGATGATTAAGAAAAAAAAGCTAGTTTATCACAAAACATACTAGGGGTATTCACTCTTTAATGTATCAGTGTAACCGATGTAAAAATACAACAAGAATTTACAAAAAAGAGTGAACACACCCTTTAGCCTTTAGCTTACTTCGAAATGTAAGAGGGTGATAAAATGGCCCCATAGGAGCTCTCCCCGGCCCCGGAAAAAATTGAAAAAATCCTCAAGATTCCCAGGAGTCATAGTTATTATAGAAAAAAAGAACTATGAAGATCCGGTTAAAAATAACTGAGATAAAAACAAAACTATCTCAACAGAACGGCTTAAATTTAGCAAATGCCGGTTTTTCATGGCGTTTTCTGACCGTTTTGGTCGTTTTCAAAGATTTTATTTCTACTATTACTACTTAATTCTACACTTCTTCAGTATAATGTCAGCAGATAAAATGAAGCCTGTTTTGTTTGGAATGTTTATTTCCAATTAGTTTTCCACTCGGGCTGATAGTTTAGGAGAAAACTTAATAATAGTATAACAACATCCTTTTACGACGGCTTTTTGCCGCTTTTTGCCGTAAGATGATGTAAAAATTTACAATTTCTCTTTACGGAATAACGGTGCTTCTGAGGAATTTTTTTGAAAAGATGAGAAAGTGTTTTAATCGAACACTTATGCCTATGATCGAAAAAAAAATTGAAAAATAACTCATATGTAGCAATAGGGTATAGGAAAAGCTCAGTGAGAAAATGTGTCGAATTGAAAATAAAATTATTCTAGTAGATAGAGCATTTTGTTACCTTTAATTTGAATGTAAAATTTTTTCTCATACGTATGATGTAGGGTCATATAAAGTGAAAAAGTGGTTTTCAGGTAAAATGTAAGAAGGTACAAAAATACACTACGAAGTATACCGGATTGAAAATTTAAAAACGCCATTCGATAGAGCTCAGTGGGGGCTTTAATTAGATACCATACATGCCATATTTGGGTGGTTGAGGGGTGGGGTAACAACCCCCCCCCCCACCCTAAAATTCCCCTATCCCAACTTTTTTTTTCATAACTTTAATCCCTTCATGGAACTAAAGACGAATTCAAAGTTGGTTTTTTGAACCGCCAATCCCTCTCCCCGCAAAAAAAGGTTCGTGTATTGAAAATAATTGAAGATAATTTCTGAATTTAAAATACTATTATTAAGTAATTTAGGGGAGAAAAAGTAAATCGATTACACCAATTTGTTTTTTGGTGATGTTTTAATAAGTTTTCCAGAAAGTTTCATGCTGTTTGATACGCCATTACCTGTGTTTAGGGTTCACAAATTTGCAATACCTTTTTTTGTGGGGAAAAACCGTGATGCGAGTAGATTGTCAATTGAGTAGAGTAGAGAGTAGATAGTCAATTGAACACTCTGCTAAATCAACCCAGTACCACCTAGAAAAAATATAAGTGCACCAGTCGATAGTCCTCAAAAGGATCTTTCATTTGGCAGTTTGGAAATTTTCCTAGGAAACTCCCCTCCCCCTCTGCACACCCTGACATTTGACGTTCAATCTGACCTCCTAAGTACAACTATACAAGTCGGTTTACACTGCCAATTTGTGAATGTAAAAATACAAGACCCTTGTATTGCATTTTATATGCATAGGCCTTGTATTACTTTACTGGGTTGTAATCAAATACATCATTTACAACGATACACTCTTTGAAACAACATTGCGTGAATACCCCTACTATATATATTAAAAAGTACAGGTGTACTGTCACAGTTAACAGCTCGTTATGTGCACAATTTCATGGCGTTTCCAACAACTGCTCAACCAGCCCCATACCCCCTCCTCACAGGAGTTATGGTGGTCTAAAATAAAATTTTTGGATTTTCTCACCTTTTTTTTACTTTGACCTCTATGATTTTAGAAAAACGTCATTTTTTTATAAAAACTGTAAATTGTAGACTTTCCGTAAAGACCTATTATACCCTATGTGCTATGTGCAGCCGTTAAAGAGTTATTAGTCCTTCACGTATTCCCAAAGTTATTCTCAAACTTGTTCACAAAGATAATTTGTTCCCTTGGAGACGTAATTTAAAAAAACATATCCGCTAATTTCGGTATGACTGAAATAGGTTGTGAGTTAAAAACGCGTTAACGGCTGCAAATAAGCCATAGGGTGTAATAGGTCAAAGTAAAGATTAAAGTCTACAGTTTACAGGTTTCATAAAAAAATGACGTTTTTCTAAAGACATAGAGGTCAAAGTAAAAAAAAGGTAAGAAAATCCGAGGTTTTTATTTTAGAAAAGCCAGGAAAAATGTATAATTGGCCCAGAACTAATGCCTTCGATGCCATATAGTCTCAACAGATCGGTAAGGTAGTTTTACGCATCTATTTCTACAACGGTTTGTCGGACAATAAAAATCGTTATAACAAATTTCATAGGGTTTTATATTCTGAAAACTTTTCAAGTACATCAAAAATTCCTCAGCTGACTGCTTTCTCAATAAGTATATGCAAAATGATGTAATTTGAAACGAACCATGAATATGTTCTCAAGTTATTGTGGTGACGGACGGACGGCAGACGGATGTGCAAAAATCTATATAATTAATAATACATATGCGTGGGTGTCCAATCCATTTTGCTCTACCAGCATTATTTCTATGTGTTACAACTGACAAGCTTAGCATACCATATGGGACTTTATCCAAGGTACAAAAATCATGAGTTTATAAAATTAAAAAAATTGTTCAAATTTTCAGCTTTTTCAATCAAAAATCGCAAACTAAAAAGCATAATAATAAATTGATTTCCAGATCGCTCTCACTCCGCTCACACGATCACAATATGAAGTACATCGACGTAAGGAAAAAACAAAATTGATGAATTTGTAAAAATGTTGTTTATATTTTCGAAAATGCTCCCATTTCGAGCTGTTAGAATTACTCATCAACTATTTCATTATATTTATGTCTGTAAGATAAAAACACTGTACAATATAGGGTAAGGTGCCCCAAGAGTGCACAGTTTTCAAGGAAACATGTATAATTTCAAAATAAAACGACGCAATACTTTTCAAACTACTTTTGTCAGAAGTTTATTTATTGAACTATACTGCAAAATAAAGAAAAAAAAATGTAACTATAGTTGTCTTCAAATAAAATGAAAAAAGATAACATAATATTTTTGCGCACTCTTGTCATATCCAGTCCTCAAGAGTGCGCATGGGGAACCCCAAGAGTACGCGCAAATAATCAGGAGTGCGCACGGTTCTTTTATTGATATAAATCACTCAAATAGTGTCCTATCCCTATGTAAGAAGTGCATTTGTCATGCCACTATTCAGTTCGCTGCGCTTGTAGTTGGTTTGCAAGAGTGCGCATGCGTACTCTAGCTATGCGCGCGAGTTACATACCTACATAACTATAAACATACATACTCAACAAAATAATAAATCGTTTACTTAATAAATTGTTTACTTAGCATTGCATAAAGTTCATTCAAGTTCATTTAAATTTCATGTCAGCAGTTACCCAGAAAATTATTAAAAATTACTTGCAGTCACAACTTTTCTAGCGTTAGCAAAATAATTGTAAAAAGCAGGCTAGCATAGAATTTCGGTATGTAGAGTAACCGCATTAAGTTTTGTACTCAAGCTGTGAACAGATGTAAAATAAAAAAGTTATAACTGGAAGTAAATTTTTATTTTTTTTTCCAATAGTTACAAGTAGAAACTTTAACTGGTGCAGTCTTAACGGATTTCCTAAAAAAAATGAATAATTAAGTGTTGTGTTAACCGACGAAAGAATATCTCTGCTGCAACATATTCATCAAGAATCCTACGCATAAAATCTCGACTCGACGACGGAATATCGTCACCACAATTTTAAAGATCACGAGCACATCAAATAAACGAAAGAATATCGCCTGAGGTGTCTTGCAAATCAAGTAAAATGATGATGATCTTGATTCTTGTGGTATTGTAAGTAATTTTGAATATTTCCCTTCAATACATTTTACTATTTAATTTCCAATACATAAATACATTTATATTGTTGATGCCATTTAGAAATAAAAATATATTTTCTTTTCTTTCTGTGATTTCTATTTTCTATCGATCATCAAAAGTGAAACACGAAATTAATTTAAAGATATTACATTAAGGAAGTGAGTGTTCGTTAATGTCGTTTAAACACACTAAATAAAAAAATAAATCAATTAAACGAGACCGATATAACAGATTAAAAAGATTCTTTTCTCTCGAAAGGCTTTCCGAAATTTCAGAAATTGAAAGTGAAGAAGAAAGTGAGTGCTCAATATTAGGACTTAACTACGAAATTGAAGCAAGTGTATCAGATACAAAATATAACTCGAATCGCTTAAATCATGCTAATTGTTCTAAAATGCCTGCTAACAATACAAGTGCGAACGTAAGTGCTCCTTATCCTGTAATAACACAAACCGACATATTTAATTCACTTCGTGTACCCGACGCGATCAAAGAGTTACCCAAGTTTAACGGTAATCCGCGGTTACTATTTGAATGCTTGAATAATGTGGAAGAAATTCGATCATTAATTTCTTGTTGCTTAGGGCCATCCGAAATAAAATCGATGGACTTGCAAATGAAGTATTGAACATGTACGGAACTCCACTAGTATGGACCGAATTAAAACATAACTTGATCCTTCATTCTTCAGACAAGCGGAACGAAACCTCGCTTATCAGAGATCTTCATGCAATCAAACAATCCAATAAACCACTTGAACGCCTCTATAGTGAGATAATCGAGATACTAGCCACCATAACGAATCAAACATGATCTATACATAGAAATGTGCCTAAATGTGTTTTTGTTAGGTCTAAGAGAGCCCTTGGGCTCAACTGTAAGAGCAATGAAGCCGGATACTCTGGCCAATGCATTCGCATATTGCATGACAGAACAAAATATATCGTATTCCAGATATGAAAGCTCTGTCTCTAAATTTACCCAAACTTCAAGAGCAAATAACTCACTTGGCAAAAACACCACCCTCAAATACCGTTCAGTACCACAAACAGGACTTCCACCTGCAGTGTATAATAGAACACCAAATTCGTTCTATTCTCCTCCATATCAAAATAGACCTGCTTTCTCGAACTTCAATAATTCCGCTCCAGCTCCTAGATCAGCTCAATATAGATTTCAAATACTCGACAATATCGCTACCCATCCTTACATTAAATTAGACGCACTCAAAACATTCCATTCAGACCTGCAGTTCCTAGATTTACAAGCACTGAATTATTCAATGTCTCTTCTGCAACAGAGACTGATCAGAGCGAAAATCTGAGATATCAACAATTAGATCAATATTATGATCCTCAATATACGGAACATATTTACAATTACGAAACAAACAGTAACAATCTTGACCAACAATATCCAAATTGTGAAATAGATGATTCAAATTTTTGTCAAGTAGCCTCTCAGAACCAGTTGGATACGTAGATGTTAATAAGCATGGATCTGTCCTCCCATACGTCAACATCTCTTCTCCATTTGGCAGCCCACTTAAGTTCCTAATTGATGCTCAGCTTCATTCATAAATCCCGAATACGTACACCCTAAAGATCTTGTCGAAATAGAGCCAATAGTTGTCACTACTATACTCAATCATCATAAGTTAAATAAACAAATTACTCTACAAAATTTTCTGGAATTCGACCAACCGGGTGTAAGTACTTTTCTGATTTTCAAATTTCATGGATATTTTGACGGTCTGCTAGGGCTCGACACGCTTAGAGCCTTGGGAGCTACAGTACACCTTGGAAATAAAATTCTTAAATCAAAAAATGCCTCGTTACCGCTACATCTTAAACCGAACTACATGTCTAAGAAATATATTATTCCGGAAATTTCCAAAATTAACGCTAATCTTCCAGTCTATGTTGAAAATGGAGAGAACTATATTAGAAATACTGCCATTAAGCCAGGAGTTTACATTCCCGAGGGAATTTACCAATCGAAAGACTGGTATACTTCTGTAGAAATAGTGAATAAAACAAAAACACCTCAGGACATACTGCTAGAACAGCCATTAAAGGTAGAACCCCTTAAATCGATGTACGTCGAAATATATAATTTCAACATTGAATGTTCTAATCCCAATATTTTCCGAGAAGATATAACAAATTTGCTTCGTACTTCTCATTTGAATAAAGATGAAAAGGACAATTTATTTCGAATATGTCGAGAATACGACGACATATTCTTCCGAGAAGGACAAAACCTAACCTTCGCTAACCAAATTAAACACAGGATTTCAACGATAAATGAAATACCTATATACACGAAATCGTATAGGTATTTATATGCCCAAAAGAAGAGGTCAGACACCAACTAAGCGAGATGGTCGAATAAGGTATCATTCGCCCAAGCTACTCTCCTTGGAGCTCACCCATTTGGATAGTTCCAAAAAAGAAGGATGCTAGCGGCAAACAAAAATGGCGCCTAGTAATCGACTATCGAAAGCTGAACGAAAAAACTATCAGTGATCGATATCTATTACCGAATATCACGGAAATACTCGACAAATTAGGGAGATCTATGTATTTCACCACATTAGATCTAGCCAGTGGGTTCCACCAAATTGAAATGGACCTTAAAGACATTTGCAAAACGGCATTTATGGTCGAAGGTGGGCATTACGAGTACATCCGAATGCCCTTTGGACTCAAAAATGCGCCTTCCACGTTTCGAAGAGTGATGGATAATATTCTGAAGGAGCTACAAGTGAAAATATGCCTTGTATACCTAGACGACATTATCATTTTCTCGTGCAAGAAGATGTCGAATCCCTAAGAAAAGTATTTCAGACGCTAAGAGAAGCAAACTTTAAAGTGCAACTTGACAAATCCGAGTTCATGCATAAGGAAATTTCCTTCCTGGGACACCTCATAACCACTGAAGCTGTTAAACCCAACCCAGATAAAGTAAGAGCTATAAAAGAATTTCCAATCCCTCGAACACAAAAGGAAATAAAATCTTTTTTAGGGCTTGATATTACCGGAAGTTCATAAAGGATTTTGTAAAGCTTACCAAGCCACTTACGGAATGTCTCAAAAAGGGAAAAACTATTGAGCTAAACCAAAGGTATATTCTAAGCTTCGAGAATTATAAAGACCTGCTTCTCAATGACCCGATTCTTCAATACCCGGATTTTACAAAAGATTTCATGCTTACCACTGATGCTAGCAAAACACAATAGGTAGCGTGCTATCATAAGGCCCAATTGGGAGAGATAAACCAGTTTGCTACGCGAGTTGGACTTTGACTACTTCAGAAATAAATTATTCAACAATCGAGAAGGAACTCTTGGCCATCGTTTGGGCCACAAAGAATTTTAGACCATACCTGTATGGTAAGAGCTTCACGATTGTCACCGACCATAAACCATTGACATGGTTGATAAACTTAAAGGATCCCAACTCAAAACTAGTCAAGTGGAGGTTAAAACTTGAAGAATTCGACTATAAAATATTATATAAAAAAGGAAGTACGAACTCCAATGCTCCAGTTAATGGGAATAGAGTGCCTGAGATCAATGTGCTTCACCATTGTGCTTCACCAGACCTCCTTTCAACAAACAAGCAGTAATTCACCAGTCGAAAGACTACATTCCACACTTACGGAAATTTATCGCATAATACTCCAAAAATACAAAGAAAACAAATATGAGTTAGATCATAATGAAATCCTCTCAGAAACTCTTATTACTTATAACAATGCTATCCATTCAGCAACGAAGTACACACCCTATGAAATATTTTATGGTAGAACATATAAATTTAACGAAAACATTAACTTTAATACAGAACACGAATATCTTCAGAAACTCAATAAATTTCAAAAAGAACTAAATCCCTCCATACAAGCCCACATAGAATCATTAACAAATAAAAATATAGAAAGGCTAAACCAAAACAAAGAAGAACCCATAGATTTCAAAGAAAACAAGCCCGTATTTAGAAAACAATGCAGGAGAAATAAAATTACACCTAGGTTTAGTAAAAATAGAGTAAAGAAAAATAATAAATTTACTATAATTTCTACAAAAAACCAAAAACTACATAAGACAAAACTTAAACGAAGACGAAAATTTCAGGACAGCAACAACACTAGGCCAGAAATTGGAAGTCCACGATTTACGGAACAACCAAGGACTTCTGCCTCTAGGGACAGGTAGACTAATCGAAGGACATAACGACTTTCTACATATTATTAAACTACAAACGTAGAAAGAGACGATAGATGCACTACTGGACGCTGTTAACAGCCTAGACCATATAGATGAACTTCAGACTACACTAGCTACAACTGGGATTAAATTAAACGAATTAAAAACAAAACTGCAAACCCTTCTTCCAAGAGAAAGATCAAAAAGAGATATCATAAACGGCTTGGGAACAGCTATAAAATTCATTACAGGTAATATGGACGCAAACGACGCCGAACGTCTTAATAAAGAAATCGAAATACTAATGTCAAACCCATAAAAATTAGAAAACGAAATTAACCAGCAATCATATATAAATAACGGAATGATCGAGAGATTCGAGAATATAACAAGCCACATAAATACACAACAAGAAAAAATCACATACTATCTAAAACAAAATCAAAATTTAATTAACAACCAAATTAAAGAAGAACACTATCTCCTTAACCACTTTCAATTCCTGAACCAAATAAATTACAATATCGAAATTTTACATAATCATTTGTCAAATATAGCAGAAGCTGTCTTACTTGCAAAACTAAATATAATTTCAAAACAGATTTTAAGTCCAAACGAACTTTCCGAAGTGTATCGTATTTTGAATAATCAAATGGTCAATATAGAATCCGACGAACAATTATACGAGCTACTATGTCTTCAAGCATACTTAAATGGACCAACATTATTTTTAATATCCGATTACCTATTATCCGAAATGAAACCTTCTCATTCTTTCACGTAATCCCAATTCCTATCCAAAAAAACTAAAATATTACCAATCAAACCCTATGTAATCCTAAACCAAGAAGATATTCAACAATTCGACAACAGATGCCCAGAAATTGAGAAAATCTTCTACTGTCAAGTAACCCCTTACGGAAGAAGCTTCAAGAACTCCAATTACATCACCCAAATCATACAAAATGTTCCAGCAAATTTCAAGCTTACTGAAGGAGATATATCAACCCGAGTCTAATTAATTGAATTAATTTGAAGGTTGCGAGATCCAAGTAAACGGAATCACCTACATGGGACATCCCAAGAAGCACTGGGACGAGATCACCATACATCCGGCTCTGTTCAACAAAATAAATTTCACTACAGGCCAACAAAATATAACTCTGCAAAAACTACAGGGGACAACTTTCAAAACGGGAACTTCATCGAACTTCTCCGAGATAGTACCAGCAAAATAGATCTCCTTACATTCATCCTAATAGCTGCCCAAGGAATCGTCGTAATTGTTGCAGCGATCTATACTACCTACAGACTCTGAAAACGTACCATACATGTGAAATCTTCCGCTCCGGCAACAGAACCTAGGAAGGTATAGTTCCTGTTCCCTTCGCTCTCATCTTAGGGGGAGGAGTTACATATGCAATTCTTTTTCACAAAAGGAACCAGTTTTCGAGCATGTAATTAGAATTCAGGGAGCCTTAAATTCTGCCGGTTCAATTTAATCTGTTTCTTAATAATAGATGTCGACTTGGCAAGGTTCTGCTACTGAGCTTAGTACTAAAATGCAATTCCTTTTCACAAAAGGAACCAGTTTTCGAGCATGTAATTAGAATTCGGCGAGCCTTAAATTCTGCCGGTTCAATTTAATCTGTTCCTTAATAATAGATGTCGACTTGGCAAGGTTCTGCTACTGAGCCTAGTACTAAAATGCAATTCCTTTTCACAAAAGAAACCAGTTTTCGAGCATGTAATTAGAATTCGGCGAGCCTTAAATTCTGCCGGTTCAATTTAATCTGTTTCTTAATAATAGATGTCGACTTGGCAAGTTTCTGCTACTGAGCCTAGTACTTAAATGCAATTCTTTTTCACAAAAGGAACCAGTTTTCGAGCATGTAATTAGAATTCAGCGAGCCTTAAATTCTGCCGGTTCAATTTAATCTGTTTCTTAATAATAGATGTCGACTTGGCAAGGTTCTGCTACGGAGCCTAGTACTAAAATGCAATTCCTTTTCACAAAAGGAACCAGTTTTCGAGCATGTAATTAGAATTCAGGGAGCCTTAAATTCTGCCGGTTCAATTTAATCTGTTTCTTAATAATAGATGTCGACTTGGCAAGGTTCTGCTACTGAGACTAGTACTAAAATGCAATTCCTTTTCACAAAAGGAACCAGTTTTCGAGCATGTAATTAGAATTCGGCGAGCCTTAAATTCTGCCGGTTCAATTTAATCTGTTTCTTAATAATAGATGTCGACTTGGCAAGGTTCTGCTACTGAGCCTAGTACTAAAATGCAATTCCATTTCACAAAAGGAACCAGTTTTCGAGCATGAAATTAGAATTCGACGAGCCTTAAATTCTGCCGGTTCAATTTAATCTGTTTCTTAATAATAGATGTCGACTTGGCAAGTTTCTGCTACTGAGCCTAGTAGTAAAATGCAATTCCTTTTCACAAAAGGAACCAGTTTTCGAGCATGTAATAAGAATTCAGCGAGCCTTAAATTCTGCCGGTTCAATTTAATCTGTTTCTTAATAATAGATGTCGACTTGGCAAGGTTCTGCTACTGAGCCTAGTACTTAAATGCAATTCTTTTTCACAAAAGGAACCAGTTTTCGAGCATGTAATTAGAATTCAGCGAGCCTTAATTCTGCCGGTTCAATTTAATCTGTTTCTTAATAATAGATGACGACTTGGCAAGGTTCTGCTACTGAGCCTAGTACTAAAATGCAATTTCTTTTCACAAAAGGAACCAGTTTTCCAGCAGTTAATTAGAATTTATTGAGCCTTAAATTCTGCCGGTTCAGTAGATAGGCTATGAGAGTTCTGGCGCAAAATACCATGTTATTTTTTTTGGAGGTCCAAAATTACAAAATGGTATTAAAAGCTAGTTCTGGCGCAAAATCCCATGTTATTTTTTATGGAGGTGGCCAAAATTATAAAAATGGTATCAACAGCTCTTCGTAGACGTGGACGAGCATAGTTGTGGTTGATGACGTCATGAAAGCTCTATGGTTGGGTTGCTTGAGGGTGATGACGTCGAAAACTCTATGGGTGAGTTGCTTGGTTGCTAGGCTAGCGCCACCACGGCCCCCTCAGCCCTGGGCTTTGTTTACGGCTCGTCTAAAACAGGTGCACATAACACTGCACAATATGCAAAGCTATGAAAACAATCAGAAATTCACTCTCTAAAAATAATTAAGTGCAGCTTCCGGCGAAAGCTATAATTACTTTATTGCATTCAATGAGATTTTTAATTTCACTTTCACTCTAAGAAGAATTAAGTGCAACCTCCGATGCAACTTTTCATTTGGGCTCAAATAACAGGGAGGTGAAATAAACAAAGAAAACTGGTAGTAATTGATTTAATGTTTTATTTAATTATTGTGAGATTGCGTCATGGTGGTGGTGAATGAAAACATGTGCCGGCAGATCGTAAATAAGTTGGAAGCCGGTTAAATTGCATTGATAACGAGCTTTAGTGTGATATTATGCGGCAAGTTTAAGGTTAACAGAATCCAGTTTTTAACGTAAACAGCAATTGATTAGTGCAGATCAACTTTGATATGATTAAGCGAAATATGTAATTACACGATAACTTGTTTAGTCGAATAAAAATCGTTTTCTTCTTCTTTAAAATATGTTTTATTGAATATATCTACATAGATTGTTTTTTTGTGATCTAAAATTGGATCTAAGAGTACATTCCTGTTTTTAAATCTAAAGGCTCCAATGCTGGGCTCTTGCAGTATACAAAGCCCACGTTACCATGTATCTGATTTGATAATTGTTGTTAAAAGAGTCATAAATTTCACAGAAGAGTCCAAGAGCTATTACCGTTGGCATACATACAGAAAGACGAATATGTGCTGCTTCAATGTCCTACGGACAATTTAAAGCACACATTACCAAGAAACAAAAGTAACATTTCGTTATGTCTTTCAAATTGGTGTAAAAGAGTCCACTTCTTGTAATTTTACGGAATTTTCTATCATCTAAATAAAGATTGCGAAATGTTTTTAATCTATCGTCATCTCTCTTTAAAAGTAACATTACGACTGCTTTTAAATTACTTATATAACATCCTTTATATTAATCCAGCTGTTATGCTTTGATGAAAACCCAAGACATTTTACGAATACTTTATTTCCATGTCTCTTTAAAATTTTCTCGACTAAATAACGATCAGGATGCTTAGCTGGAGCTAGTTCCAGTGCATCAAATTTACCTCGTATTTTATTTCCCTGATAATCCTCAAGAATATAAGTTATTTCAAATATTTCAGTTGACCAATTGGGCGTATAGCCTTTCTCAAAAACATGTTTGTGTTTGCTTATATGAACAAAGTCACCAACTTTGTACTTTGATTCTGTTTTTATTTTAGGACATTTATAAATAGTTGATAAGAAACGTTTTTCATTATATAGACCAACATCTACAGGACGCATTTTAATAGTTCGATGTTTCATAGCATTATAATTTTCTGTTAACTTATCTAACATACCGATCCAACGATAATAA
>OZ005740.1:186706240-186738740 GCA_963930735.1 Dioctria linearis
CATCGGTGGAGCTTGGATTTCTCCCTGCTGCAGACGCTTGAAACAGATCAAATTGATCTCCTCTCATATAAACTCAGAATAAATTCCTGGTGTGAATTATATGAGGTAAAAAGCACTCCTATTTATACCAAGGAGGAAGAACTAAAGATAGAGTTTACTCTATAAGATTTTTTACCGGGCTAAACTTATATTTGCTGAAGAAGGAACTTTTTTTGCATTCTCCGGTATATAGCAAATGCTAAAAAATGTCCTTAATTAGTTATTTCATTACACAACTCGTTATACTTTGGGTGACAAGTTTGAAGTCTTGGTTTGACTCATCACCAGGTCCCAAATAGCGAAATTGAGTGACTTGAAAAACATTTGAAAAATTAGAATAAAGAAAAGAAATGAAAAAATTGAGAACAATAGAAGAAAACAAATTTTTTTTACTAAAAAAAAAAAACATAAAAAATAAAAAAAGCAGATTCATTTGAATCGAATCGAACCTGTTTTCGCCCGCAGTGGGCTGAAAAAGAAGAAAAATAAAAAGGAAGAAGAAGAAGCGTTTCGTGCTAGCAGAAAACCTTACACTCATCGGTGCAGCTTGGTTTTCTGCCTGCTGCAGACGCTTGAAACAGATCAAATTGATCTCCTCTCATATAAACTGAGAATAAATTCTGGGTGTGAATTATATGAGGCAAAAAGCACTCCTATTTATACCAAGGAGGAAGAAATAAAGACAGAGATCTCTCTATAGGATTTTTTACCGGGCTAAACTTATGTTTGCCGAAGAAGGAACTTTTTTTGGATTCTCCGGTATATAGCAAAAGCTAAAAAATATTTTTAATTTGTTATTTCATTACACAACTCGTTATACTTTGGGTGACAAGATTCAAGTCTTGGTTTGACTCATCAATAGGTCCCGAATAGCGAAATTGAGTGACTTGAAAAACAAAAGAAAAATTAGAACAAGAAAAGAAATGAAAAAATTGAGAACAATAGAAGAAAACAAATTTTTTTTATTAAAAAAAAAAAGTTTTAAAAATTAAAAAAAGCAGATTCATTCGAATCGAATCGAACCTTTATTCGCCCTCAGTGGGCTGAAAAAGAGGGAAAATAAAAAGGAATAAGAAGAAGCGTTTCGTGAGCAGAAAACCTTACACTCATCGGTGGAGCTTGGATTTCTACCTGTTGCAGACGCTTGAAACAGATCAAATTGATCTCCTCTCATATAAACTCAGAATAAATTCTGGGTGTGAATTATATGAGGCAAAAAGCACTCCTATTTATACCAAGGAGGAAGAAATAAAGATAGAGATTTCTCTAATGTATTTTTTACCGGGTTAAACTTATATTTGCTGAAGAAGGAACTTTTTTTGGATTCTCCGGTATATAGCAAAAGCTAAAAAATTGTTTTAATTTGTTATTTCATTACACAACTCGTTATACTTTGGGTGACAAGTTTCAAGCCTTGGTTTGACTCATGAACAGGTCCCAAATAGCGAAATTGAGTGATTTGGAAAACAAATGAAAATTAGAACAAAGAAAAGAAATGAAAAAATTGAGAACAATAGAAGAAAACAAATTTTTTTTATTAAAAAAAAAAAAACATTTTAATAATTAAAAAAAGCAGATTCATTCGAAACGAATCGAACCTGTATTCGCCCTCAGTGGGCTGAAAAGGAAGGAAAATAAAAAGGAAAAAAAGAAGCGTTTCGTGCTAGCAGAAAACCTTACACTCATCGGTGGAGCTTGGATTTCTGCCTTCTGCAGACGCTTGAAACAGATCAAATTGATCTCCTCTCATATAAACTCAGAATAAATTCTGGGTGTGAATTATATGAGGCAAAAAGCACTCCTATTTATACCAAGGAGGAAGAAATAAAGATAGAGATCTCTCTATAGGATTTTTTACCGGGCTAAACTTATATTTGCCGAAGAAGGAACTTTTTTTGGATTCTCCGGTATATAGCAAAAGCTAAAAAATATTTTTAATTTGTTATTTCATTACACAACTCGTTATACTTTGGGTGACAAGATTCAAGTCTTGGTTTGACTCATCAATAGGTCCCGAATAGCGAAATTGAGTGACTTGAAAAACAAAAGAAAAATTAGAACAAGAAAAGAAATGAAAAAATTGAGAACAATAGAAGAAAACAAATTTTTTTTATTAAAAAAAAAAAGTTTTAAAAATTAAAAAAAGCAGATTCATTCGAAGCGAATGGAACCTGTATTCGCCCGCAGTGGGCTGAAAAAGAAGAAAAATAAAAAGGAAGAAGAAGAAGCGTTTCGTGCTAGCAGAAAACCTTACACTCATCGGTGGAGCTTGGATTTCTGCCTGCTGCAGACGCTTGAAACAGATCAAATTTATCTCCTCTCATATAAACTCAGAATAATTTCTGGGTGTGAATTATATGAGGCAAAAAGCACTCCTATTTATACCAAGGAGGAAGAAATAAAGATAGCGATTTTTCTATAGCAATTTTTACCGGGTTAAACTTATATTTGCCGAAGAAGGAATTTTTTTGGATTCCCCGGTATATAGCAAAAGCTAAAATATGTTTTTAATTTGTTATTTCATTACACAACTCGTTATACTTTGGGTGATAAGTTTCAAGTCTTGGTTTGACTAATGAAAAGGTCCCAAATAGCGAAATTGAGTGACTTGAAAAACAAATGAAAAATTAGAACAAAGAAAAGAAATGAAAAAATTGAGAACAATAGAAAAAAACAATTTTTTTTTTAAAAAAAAATAGAAAAACAAGCAGATTCATTCGAATCGAATCGATTCTGTATTCTCCCGCAGTGGGCTGAAAAAGAAGAAAAATAAAAAGGAAGAAGAAGATGCGTTTCGTCCCAGCAGAAAACCTTACACTCATCGGTGCAGCTTGGTTTTCTTCCTGCTGCAGACGCTTGAAACAGATCAAATTGATCTCCTCTCATATAAACTCAGAATAAATTCGGGGTGTGAATTATATGAGGCATAAAGCACTCCTATTTATACCAAGGAGGAAGAAATAAAGATAGAGATTACTCTATAAGATTTTTTACCGGGTTAAACTTATATTTGCCGAAGAAGGAATTTTTTTGGATTCCCCGGTATATAGCAAAAGCTAAAATATGTTTTTAATTTGTTATTTCATTACACAACTCGTTATACTTTGGGTGATATGTTTCAAGCCTTGGTTTGACTCATCAACAGTTCCCAAATAACGAAATTGAGTGACTTGAAAAACAAATGAAAAATTAGAACAAAGAAAAGAAATGATAAAAAGGAAAAAATTGAGAAGAATAGAAGAAAACAAATTTTTTTATTAAAAAAGAAAAGGAAAAAAAAGCAGATTCATTCGAAACGAATCGATTATGTATTCGCCCGAAGTGGGCTGAAAAAGATGTAAAATGAAAAGGAAGAAGGAGAAGCGTTTCGTGTTAGCAGCAGACCTTAAACTCATCGGTGCAGCTTGGTTTTCTGCCTGCTGCAGATGCTTGAAAGAGATCAAATTGATCTCCTCTTAAACAAACTCAGAATAAATTCTGGGTGTGAATTATATGAGGCAAAAAGCACTCCTATTTATACCAAGGGGGAAGAAATAAAGATAGAGATTTCTCTATTGTATTTTTTACCGGGTTAAACTTATATTTGCTGAAGAAGGAACTTTTTTTGGATTCTCCGGTATATAGCAAAAGCTAAAAAATTTTTTTAATTTGTTATTTCATTACACAACTCGTTATACTTTGGGTGATATGTTTCAAGCCTTGGTTTGACTCATCAACAGTTCCCAAATAACGAAATTGAGTGACTTGAAAAACAAATGAAAAATTAGAACAAAGAAAAGAAATGATAAAAAGGAAAAAATTGAGAAGAATAGAAGAAAACAAATTTTTTTATTAAAAAAAAAAGAAAAAAAAGCAGATTCATTCGAAACGAATCGATTATGTATTCGCCCGAAGTGGGCTGAAAAAGATGAAAAATGAAAAGGAAGAAGGAGAAGCGTTTCGTGTTAGCAGCAGACCTTAAACTCATCGGTGCAGCTTGGTTTTCTGCCTGCTGCAGATGCTTGAAAGAGATCAAATTGATCTCCTCTTAAACAAACTCAGAATAAATTCTGGGTGTGAATTATATGAGGCAAAAAGCACTCCTATTTATACCAAGGAGGAAGAAATAAAGATAGAGATTTCTCTATTGTATTTTTTACCGGGTTAAACTTATATTTGCTGAAGAAGGAACTTTTTTTGGATTCTCCGGTATATAGCAAAAGCTAAAAATTTTTTTTAATTTGTTATTTCATTACACAACTCGTTATACTTTGGGTGACAAGTTTCAAGTCTTGGTTTGACTCATGAACAGGTCCCAAATAGCGAAATTGAGTGACTTGAAAAACAAATGAAAAATTAGAACAAAGAAAAGAAATGAAAAAATTGAGAACAATAGAAGAAAACAATTTTTTTTTTATTAAAAAAAAAAAAATTTAAAAATTAAAAAAGCAGATTCATTCGAAACGAGTCGAACCTGTATTCGCCCTCAGTGGGCTGAAAAAGAGGGAAAATAAAAAGGAAAAGGGAGAAGCGTTTTGTGCTAGCAGAAAACCTTACACTCATCGGTGCAGCTTGGTTTTCTGCTTGCTGCAGACGCTTGAAACAGATCAAATTGATCTCCTCTCATATAAACTGAGAATAAATTCTGGGTGTGAATTATATGAGGCAAAAAGCACTCCTATTTATACCAAGGAGGAAGAAATAAAGATAGAGATCTCTCTATAGGATTTTTTACCGGGCTAAACTTATATTTGCTGAAGAAGGAACTTTTTTTGGATTCTCCGGTATATTACAAAAGCAAATTTTTTTTTTAATTTTTTATTTCATACACAACTCGTTATACTTTGGGTGTCAAGTTTCAAGTCTTGGTTTGACTCATGAACAGGTCCAAAATAGCGAAATTGAGTGACTTGTAAAACAAATGAAAAATTAGAACAATGAAAAGAAATGAAAAATTAAGAACAATAGAAAAAAACAATTTTTTTTTATTGAAAAAAAAAAAAATTAAAAAAAGCAGATTCATTCGAATCGAATCGAACCTTTATTCGCCTTCAGTGGGCTGAAAAAGAGGGAAAATAAAAAGGAATAAGAAGAAGCGTTTCGTGAGCAGAAAACCTTACACTCATCGGTGGAGCTTGGATTTCTGCCTGCTGCAGACGCTTGAAACAGATCAAATTGATCTCCTCTCATATAAACTGAGAATAAATTCTGGGTGTGAATTATATGAGGCAAAAAGCACTCCTATTTATACGAAGGAGGAAGAAATAAAGATAGAGATTTCTCTATAGGATTTTTTACAGGGTTAAACTTATATTTGCCGAAGAAGAGCTTTTTTTGGATTCTCCGGTATATAGCAAAAGCTAAAAAATGTTTTTAATTTGTTATTTAATCACAAACTCGTTATACTGTGGGTGACAAGTTTCAAGCCTTGGTTTGACTCATCAACAGTTCCCAAATAGCGATATTGAGTGCCTTGAAAAACAAAAGAAAAATTAGAACAAAGAAAAGAAATGAAAAAATTGAGAACAATAGAAGAAAACAAATTTTTTTTATAAAAAAAAAAAAAACAAAAACAAAAAAAACAGATTCATTCGAAACGAATCCATTCTGTATTCGCCCGCAGTGGGCCGAAAAAGATGAAAAATGAAAAGGAAGAAGAAGAAGCGTTTCGTGTTAGCAGCAGACCTTACACTCATCGGTGCAGCTTGGTTTTCTGCCTGTTGCAGACGCTTGAAACAGATCAAATTGATCTCCTCTCATATAAACTCAGAATAAATTCTGGGTGTGAATTATATGAGGCAAAAAGCACTCCTATTTATACCAAGGAGGAAGAAATAAAGATAGAGATTTCTCTATTGTATTTTTTACCGGGTTAAACTTATATTTGCTGAAGAAGGAACTTTTTTTGGATTCTCCGGTATATAGCAAAAGCTAAAAAATATTTTTAATTTGTTATTTCATTACACAACTCGTTATACTTTGGGTGACAAGATTCAAGTCTTGGTTTGACTCATCAATAGGTCCCGAATAGCGAAATTGAGTGACTTGAAAAACAAAAGAAAAATTAGAACAAGAAAAGAAATGAAAAAATTGAGAACAATAGAAGAAAACAAATTTTTTTTATTAAAAAAAAAAGTTTTAAAAATTAAAAAAAGCAGATTCATTCGAAGCGAATGGAACCTGTATTCGCCCGCAGTGGGCTGAAAAAGAAGAAAAATAAAAAGGAAGAAGAAGAAGCGTTTCGTGCTAGCAGAAAACCTTACACTCATCGGTGGAGCTTGGATTTCTGCCTGCTGCAGACGCTTGAAACAGATCAAATTTATCTCCTCTCATATAAACTCAGAATAATTTCTGGGTGTGAATTATATGAGGCAAAAAGCACTCCTATTTATACCAAGGAGGAAGAAATAAAGATAGCGATTTTTCTATAGCAATTTTTACCGGGTTAAACTTATATTTGCCGAAGAAGGAATTTTTTTGGATTCCCCGGTATATAGCAAAAGCTAAAATATGTTTTTAATTTGTTATTTCATTACACAACTCGTTATACTTTGGGTGATAAGTTTCAAGTCTTGGTTTGACTAATGAAAAGGTCCCAAATAGCGAAATTGAGTGACTTGAAAAACAAATGAAAAATTAGAACAAAGAAAAGAAATGAAAAAATTGAGAACAATAGAAAAAAACAAATTTTTTTTTTTAAAAAAATAGAAAAAAAGCAGATTCATTCGAATCGAATCGATTCTGTATTCTCCCGCAGTGGGCTGAAAAAGAAGAAAAATAAAAAGGAAGCAGAAGATGCGTTTCGTCCCAGCAGAAAACCTTACACTCATCGGTGCAGCTTGGTTTTCTTCCTGCTGCAGACGCTTGAAACAGATCAAATTGATCTCCTCTCATATAAACTCAGAATAAATTCGGGGTGTGAATTATATGAGGCATAAAGCACTCCTATTTATACCAAGGAGGAAGAAATAAAGATAGAGATTACTCTATAAGATTTTTTACCGGGTTAAACTTATATTTGCCGAAGAAGGAATTTTTTTGGATTCCCCGGTATATAGCAAAAGCTAAAATATGTTTTTAATTTGTTATTTCATTACACAACTCGTTATACTTTGGGTGATATGTTTCAAGCCTTGGTTTGACTCATCAACAGTTCCCAAATAACGAAATTGAGTGACTTGAAAAACAAATGAAAAATTAGAACAAAGAAAAGAAATGATAAAAAGGAAAAAATTGAGAAGAATAGAAGAAAACAAATTTTTTTATTAAAAAAAAAAAGAAAAAAAAGCAGATTCATTCGAAACGAATCGATTATATATTCGCCCGAAGTGGGCTGAAAAAGATGAGAAATAAAAAGGAAGAAGAAGAAGCGTTTCGTGTTAGCAGCAAACCTTACACTCATCGGTGCAGCTTGGTTTTCTGCCTGCTGCAGACGCTTGGAACAGATCAAATTGATCTCCTCTCAAATGAACTCAGAATAAATTCTGGGTTTGAATTATATGAGGCCTTAAGCACTCCTATTTATACCAAGGAGGAAAAAATAAAGATAGAGATTACTCTATAGGATTTTTTACCGGGTTAAACTTATATTTGCTGAAGAAGGAATTTTTTTTGGATTCTCCGGTATATAGCAAAAGCTAAAATATGTTTTTAATTTGTTATTTCATTACACAACTCGTTATACTTTGGGTGATATGTTTCAAGCCTTGGTTTGACTCATCAACAGTTCCCAAATAACGAAATTGAGTGACTTGAAAAACAAATGAAAAATTAGAACAAAGAAAAGAAATGATAAAAAGGAAAAAATTGAGAAGAATAGAAGAAAACAAATTTTTTTATTAAAAAAAAAAAAAAGAAAAAAAAGCAGATTCATTCGAAACGAATCGATTATGTATTCGCCCGAAGTGGGCTGAAAAAGATGAAATATGAAAAGGAAGAAGGAGAAGCGTTTCGTGTTAGCAGCAGACCTTAAACTCATCGGTGCAGCTTGGTTTTCTGCCTGCTGCAGATGCTTGAAAGAGATCAAATTGATCTCCTCTTAAACAAACTCAGAATAAATTCTGGGTGTGAATTATATGAGGCAAAAAGCACTCCTATTTATACCAAGGAGGAAGAAATAAAGATAGAGATTTCTCTATTGTATTTTTTACCGGGTTAAACTTATATTTGCTGAAGAAGGAACTTTTTTTGGATTCTCCGGTATATAGCAAAAGCTAAAAAATTTTTTTAATTTGTTATTTCATTACACAACTCGTTATACTTTGGGTGATATGTTTCAAGCCTTGGTTTGACTCATCAACAGTTCCCAAATAACGAAATTGAGTGACTTGAAAAACAAATGAAAAATTAGAACAAAGAAAAGAAATGATAAAAAGGAAAAAATTGAGAAGAATAGAAGAAAACAAATTTTTTTATTAAAAAAAAAAAGAAAAAAAAGCAGATTCATTCGAAACGAATCGATTATGTATTCGCCCGAAGTGGGCTGAAAAAGATGAAAAATGAAAAGGAAGAAGGAGAAGCGTTTCGTGTTAGCAGCAGACCTTAAACTCATCGGTGCAGCTTGGTTTTCTGCCTGCTGCAAATGCTTGAAAGAGATCAAATTGATCTCCTCTTAAACAAACTCAGAATAAATTGTGGGTGTGAATTATATGAGGCAAAAAGCACTCCTATTTATACCAAGGAGGAAGAAATAAAGATAGAGATTTCTCTATTGTATTTTTTACCGGGTTAAACTTATATTTGCTGAAGAAGGAACTTTTTTTGGATTCTCCGGTATATAGCAAAAGCTAAAAATTTTTTTTAATTTGTTATTTCATTACACAACTCGTTATACTTTGGGTGACAAGTTTCAAGTCTTGGTTTGACTCATGAACAGGTCCCAAATAGCGAAATTGAGTGACTTGAAAAACAAATGAAAAATTAGAACAAAGAAAAGAAATGAAAAAATTGAGAACAATAGAAGAAAACAATTTTTTTTTTATTGAAAAAAAAAAAAATTTAAAAATTAAAAAAGCAGATTCATTCGAAACGAGTCGAACCTGTATTCGCCCTCAGTGGGCTGAAAAAGAGGGAAAATAAAAAGGAAAAGGGAGAAGCGTTTTGTGCTAGCAGAAAACCTTACACTCATCGGTGGAGCTTGGATTTCTCCCTGCTGCAGACGCTTGAAACAGATCAAATTGATCTCCTCTCATATAAACTCAGAATAAATTCCTGGTGTGAATTATATGAGGCAAAAAGCACTCCTATTTATACCAAGGAGGAAGAACTAAAGATAGAGTTTACTCTATAAGATTTTTTACCGGGCTAAACTTATATTTGCTGAAGAAGGAACTTTTTTTGGATTCTCCGGTATATAGCAAATGCTAAAAAATGTCCTTAATTAGTTATTTCATTACACAACTCGTTATACTTTGGGTGACAAGTTTGAAGTCTTGGTTTGACTCATCACCAGGTCCCAAATAGCGAAATTGAGTGACTTGAAAAACATTTGAAAAATTAGAATAAAGAAAAGAAATGAAAAAATTGAGAACAATAGAAGAAAACAATTTTTTTTTTACTAAAAAAAAAAAAAAATAAAAAATAAAAAAAGCAGATTCATTTGAATCGAATCGAACCTGTTTTCGCCCGCAGTGGGCTGAAAAAGAAGAAAAATAAAAAGGAAGAAGAAGAAGCGTTTCGTGCTAGCAGAAAACCTTACACTCATCGGTGCAGCTTGGTTTTCTGCCTGCTGCAGACGCTTGAAACAGATCAAATTGATCTCCTCTCATATAAACTGAGAATAAATTCTGGGTGTGAATTATATGAGGCAAAAAGCACTCCTATTTATACCAAGGAGGAAGAAATAAAGATAGAGATCTCTCTATAGGATTTTTTACCGGGCTAAACTTATATTTGCCGAAGAAGGAACTTTTTTTGGATTCTCCGGTATATAGCAAAAGCTAAAAAATATTTTTAATTTGTTATTTCATTACACAACTCGTTATACTTTGGGTGACAAGATTCAAGTCTTGGTTTGACTCATCAATAGGTCCCGAATAGCGAAATTGAGTGACTTGAAAAACAAAAGAAAAATTAGAACAAGAAAAGAAATGAAAAAATTGAGAACAATAGAAGAAAACAAATTTTTTTTATTAAAAAAAAAAAAGTTTTAAAAATTAAAAAAAGCAGATACATTCGAATCGAATCGAACCTTTATTCGCCCTCAGTTGGCTGAAAAAGAGGGAAAATAAAAAGGAATAAGAAGAAGCGTTTCGTGCTAGCAGAAAACCTTACACTCATCGGTGGAGCTTGGATTTCTGCCTTCTGCAGACGCTTGAAACAGATCAAATTGATCTCCTCTCATATAAACTCAGAATAAATTCTGGGTGTGAATTATATGAGGCAAAAAGCACTCCTATTTATACCAAGGAGGAAGAAATAAAGATAGAGATTTCTCTATAGGATTTTTTTGCAGGGTTAAACTTATATTTGCCGAAGAAGAGCTTTTTTTGGATTCTCCGGTATATAGCAAAAGCTAAAAAATGTTTTTAATTTGTTATTTAATCACAAACTCGTTATACTGTGGGTGACAAGTTTCAAGCCTTGGTTTGACTCATCAACAGTTCCCAAATAGCGATATTGAGTGCCTTGAAAAACAAATGAAAAATTAGAACAAAGAAAAGAAATGAAAAAATTGAGAACAATAGATGAAAACAAATTTTTTTTATATAAAAAAAAAAAAACAAAAACAAAAAAAACAGATTCATTCGAAACGAATCGATTCTGTATTCGCCCGCAGTGGGCCGAAAAAGATGAAAAATGAAAAGGAAGAAGAAGAAGCGTTTCGTGTTAGCAGCAGACCTTACACTCATCGGTGCAGCTTGGTTTTCTGCCTGTTGCAGACGCTTGAAACAGATCAAATTGATCTCCTCTCATATAAACTCAGAATAAATTCTGGGTGTGAATTATATGAGGCAAAAAGCACTCCTATTTATACCAAGGAGGAAGAAATAAAGATAGAGATTTCTCTATTGTATTTTTTACCGGGTTAAACTTATATTTGCTGAAGAAGGAACTTTTTTTGGATTCTCCGGTATATAGCAAAAGCTAAAAAATTGTTTTAATTTGTTATTTCATTACACAACTCGTTATACTTTGGGTGACAAGTTTCAAGCCTTGGTTTGACTCATGAACAGGTCCCAAATAGCGAAATTGAGTGATTTGGAAAACAAATGAAAATTAGAACAAAGAAAAGAAATGAAAAAATTGAGAACAATAGAAGAAAACAAATTTTTTTTATTAAAAAAAAAAAACATTTTAATAATTAAAAAAAGCAGATTCATTCGAAACGAATCGAACCTGTATTCGCCCTCAGTGGGCTGAAAAGGAAGGAAAATAAAAAGGAAAAAAAGAAGCGTTTCGTGCTAGCAGAAAACCTTACACTCATCGGTGGAGCTTGGATTTCTGCCTTCTGCAGACGCTTGAAACAGATCAAATTGATCTCCTCTCATATAAACTCAGAATAAATTCTGGGTGTGAATTATATGAGGCAAAAAGCACTCCTATTTATACCAAGGAGGAAGAAATAAAGATAGAGATCTCTCTATAGGATTTTTTACCGGGCTAAACTTATATTTGCCGAAAAAGGAACTTTTTTTGGATTCTCCGGTATATAGCAAAAGCTAAAAAATATTTTTAATTTGTTATTTCATTACACAACTCGTTATACTTTGGGTGACAAGATTCAAGTCTTGGTTTGACTCATCAATAGGTCCCGAATAGCGAAATTGAGTGACTTGAAAAACAAAAGAAAAATTAGAACAAGAAAAGAAATGAAAAAATTGAGAACAATAGAAGAAAACAAATTTTTTTTATTAAAAAAAAAAAGTTTTAAAAATTAAAAAAAGCAGATTCATTCGAAGCGAATGGAACCTGTATTCGCCCGCAGTGGGCTGAAAAAGAAGAAAAATAAAAAGGAAGAAGAAGAAGCGTTTCGTGCTAGCAGAAAACCTTACACTCATCGGTGGAGCTTGGATTTCTGCCTGCTGCAGACGCTTGAAACAGATCAAATTTATCTCCTCTCATATAAACTCAGAATAATTTCTGGGTGTGAATTATATGAGGCAAAAAGCACTCCTATTTATACCAAGGAGGAAGAAATAAAGATAGCGATTTTTCTATAGCAATTTCTACCGGGTTAAACTTATATTTGCCGAAGAAGGAATTTTTTTGGATTCCCCGGTATATAGCAAAAGCTAAAATATGTTTTTAATTTGTTATTTCATTACACAACTCGTTATACTTTGGGTGATAAGTTTCAAGTCTTGGTTTGACTAATGAAAAGGTCCCAAATAGCGAAATTGAGTGACTTGAAAAACAAATGAAAAATTAGAACAAAGAAAAGAAATGAAAAAATTGAGAACAATAGAAAAAAACAAATTTTTTTAAAAAAAAAATAGAAAAAAAAGCAGATTCATTCGAATCGAATCGATTCTGTATTCTCCCGCAGTGGGCTGAAAAAGAAGAAAAATAAAAAGGAAGAAGAAGATGCGTTTCGTCCCAGCAGAAAACCTTACACTCATCGGTGCAGCTTGGTTTTCTTCCTGCTGCAGACGCTTGAAACAGATCAAATTGATCTCCTCTCATATAAACTCAGAATAAATTCGGGGTGTGAATTATATGAGGCATAAAGCACTCCTATTTATACCAAGGAGGAAGAAATAAAGATAGAGATTACTCTATAAGATTTTTTACCGGGTTAAACTTATATTTGCCGAAGAAGGAATTTTTTTGGATTCCCCGGTATATAGCAAAAGCTAAAATATGTTTTTAATTTGTTATTTCATTACACAACTCGTTATACTTTGGGTGATATGTTTCAAGCCTTGGTTTGACTCATCAACAGTTCCCAAATAACGAAATTGAGTGACTTGAAAAACAAATGAAAAATTAGAACAAAGAAAAGAAATGATAAAAAGGAAAAAATTGAGAAGAATAGAAGAAAACAAATTTTTTTATTAAAAAAAAAAAGAAAAAAAAGCAGATTCATTCGAAACGAATCGATTATGTATTCGCCCGAAGTGGGCTGAAAAAGATGAGAAATAAAAAGGAAGAAGAAGAAGCGTTTCGTGTTAGCAGCAAACCTTACACTCATCGGTGCAGCTTGGTTTTCTGCCTGCTGCAGACGCTTGGAACAGATCAAATTGATCTCCTCTCAAATGAACTCAGAATAAATTCTGGGTTTGAATTATATGAGGCAAAAAGCACTCCTATTTATACCAAGGAGGAAGAAATAAAGATAGAGATTACTCTATAGGATTTTTTACCGGGTTAAACTTATATTTGCTGAAGAAGGAATTTTTTTTGGATTCTCCGGTATATAGCAAAAGCTAAAAAATGTTTTTAATTAATCCAAATATATAGTGGAAAACGAAATTTTGTATGGCAACGCCACGAAACAGTTGCGCGATTTGTCTCATTTTCGAACTTTTTGCAAAAATAATTGAAGCTAAATTAAAAAAAAGGTAAGAAAATCCGAAATTTTGAGTTTAGACAACCATAATTCTTGATGAGAGAGGGTTGTGGAGGTAGTTGAGCAGTCGTTGGAAAGGCCATGAAGAGCTGCATACAACGAGTTCTTAAGTGTGACCCTACACTCTGTAGTGTATAAGATACAGGGTGTTTTGTGAAAAACTGGCTTTTTTTCTTAATCACCTGTAACTCCTAAATGGTTGATATGCCCCCCCCCCCCCCGTTACCGTACAATATTTGGTTCGTCTAAGTGGGTACTATCACCTCCCGCGCTACTGACCCCCTAGTGAGAAACACCCTGTATATCAGGGTGAAAGGGCTTCAGAAAATGTTGTTTTAAAATATAAAAACTTTGAGTCAGTTGAAGCCTTCTTTGATGACCTTTTTGGATAAATTCCTAAACAAAATACAATGTATGCTATCATACAAGATTCGATAGACAATTACACACATCCAGCGCTTAGCATCGAAAGAGCTCGTGAGACAGAAAAAAATACTGGGGGCAATAGGGTACATTATGTATTTGAACTGTGGTTGGAAGATTTGGGAGTCGCAATAAAAATAAAAAAAAACAACTACCATCTCATCTTAATGTTAGAGATCTTATTATGCATTTTATATCAAATGTATACTTTGATGATCAAACTCTTAGTGAGCAAGAAAAACAAAAAATAATTATTCAAACTAAGGATATGCTTTTTAACATCTTGAATAGATTGAATAAAGATTCCATTAGTGTTAAGCCGCCCGAACAGCGAAAAATTATTAAAGGTAGCAATATTTTGGATGTTCCGTACGAAAAGCAAAGTTCCGGTGAGTATTTAACTACACCACTGCCTATTGATGCCTATTGATACTAATATAGACAACCTGTCCAACTTCTTTACGGATATATTTCTCCAAACACCTAAAAATAAGCGTGTGCCTGACGCCATATTTTCAGTAATAAAAGAATGTTTTAATACGGCAGGTTTACATCAGGAGCATATGTCAATAATAGACAAACGTAATAGACTGGAAAGATCAGTTACATAATTGGCAATGAATTTACCGCAAGAGTCTCAGCAAATAGCAAAATACTGTTATGAAAAATATATAATTTATGTCTGTGCCGATATTATTCAGCCTAGAGTTATAGGTAATCAATTAGTGCGATACTTACGTATAATACCTTTAAAAGAATGTTGAAGCACAATAAGATTTCAACACGTTCTATTGAAAAACGTTTATCGAAAGTAGTTCTATAAAAATAACTAATTACCATGGCGAGTTAATTGATTTCAAAGCTATATTCCGACACATTTTAAAAGGAAATAAAATATAAATACTCATACAACAATCAATTTAACATAGTGTGAAGTTAATAGCATTTCAGTAGGAAATCGAGAGATTAGTGAATACGGTAATGGGTTATTTCACCTAAGAATAGCACACGTCTATTTCTTCGCAGACATAGTAATGCAGACGGTATGGTAATGTAAGCACGCTTAATTAAACAGAATCAAAATGATGATTCATATGAAAATAAGTATAAATGTTTTGTTCATTTTTGTTTGTTTCAGAGTGAAGCTGGCATAGTCAGTCAGTTGTCGGTGTGATTATTCTCATTTTGAGTTGCAGTTGCGGTCAAGTGTGTAGTGTATGTTTTCGAGCATTATAATTCTTTTATTATATTCTTTTATTAAATTCTATTTTATTTTATTTCATCATATAAGTATTACTCATCTTTTAATATGTATGATTTTTAAATTTGTTCTCTTCTTATGTGGAAAAAGAGTGGGCTTTTAGATTCCTAAATTTAAATAAATGAACACAAAATCACAATACCTTGTTTCTGTAAATTTCGAATTTAGAGAATAAATATATATAAAAAAGCGATTTCTATCCTTTAAAATATATTAGTTCATGGATGAAATCAGTTAATATTCGTTCTTCAAAGAACTCATGGATGGCTTGGTAATGCTTAAATTGCCCCTTAATTTTATTCAATGCGATGATATAATAAAAGACTAAACAGACAAAGAGTACGGCATGAATTTCCAATCCCATATCTGTGTGTTGTGACTCAGGTGCCCAATGCCCCGAATTACAACCATAAGGTCAATCCATCAATATATTGTCCTATACAATATATTGATGTATCATAACTTGACTTTCAATTCACATTTCAAAACTTCATTTAAAAAACTCATTCCCATATTATAATAAAATGCAATTAAGCATCAATTGCATTTTATTATCAGACACACATTCCACACGATATGCACACTTACCTACATACAGTGTCTTCTCACTTTTTTTCCGTATGTACTATGTACATACGGATATTACTTACTTAATCCAATCTAATTATACATACAATTATCACAATTGTTCGCGCCCACTTAAAATTAATATTTTTCTTCTTTTTCGGCTCACTGCGGGCGAATACTGGTTCGATTCGTTTTGAATGAATCTGCTTTTTGTAATTTTTTTAAATGGTTTTTTTTTTTTTTAATATAAAAAATTTGTTTTCTTCTATTGTTCTAAATTTTTTCATTTTTTCATTTCTTTTCTTTGTTCTAATTTTTCATTTGTTTTTCAAGTCACTCAATTTCGCTATTTGGGACCTGTTGATGTGTCAAACCAAGACTTGAAACTTGTCGCCCAAAGTATAACGAGTTGTGTAATGAAATAACAAATTAAAAACATTTTTTAGCTTTTGCTATATACCGGAGAATCCAAAAAAAGTTCCTTCTTCAGGAAATATATAGGAAAAAGCAAAATTTTGTATGGCAACACTAAGAAGGGGTTGCCCGATTGAATCTATTTTTAAAATTTTATTTGCTATTTCTGTAAATCACCGCGTATCAGCTCTCTACGCGCAACTCGTTGTCAGACAGTGTCCAAATGTATACTAAAAATCGAAATATTTGTATGGCAACCCTACGACGGAGTTGCCCGATTTAATTCATTTTTGAACATGTATTTTCAATTATTATGAAAACTCTGTGTACAAAATTTCAGCTTTCCATATCTAGGCGTTGTCTGGCAGCTTTTTACGTCTCGACAACAGCGCCATCTATCGTGTCCAACAATATTCTATCTGGTAAGCTGGAACCAACCAAATACATTCACAAAATTTCATTGAAATTGGCTTGGCGGTTTCGGAGATTAGCGTGTACAAACACAGTGACAATGGATTTTTATATATTCAGATTGGTTATTGATTGATCCTTTTAACTCAGGAGAGATTTTACGGTTCAGGACAGATTTCTTCAACAAAAATGTTACTACTTGTTATTACCCACAGAACAGAGCTGTTTAAACAGTAAAAATGGTGTCACGATTGCAACGATTAAAGGAGAACAAGCATATGTTATACGTTCTTAAAAATGCGAAACCAATGCCCGTGCAAAATTTCGTATGGTCACCGATCTATGCAAGTTTTATTTTTGAAGTGGTTTTTCGCATATATTTCTAAAACGGTTCGTCGGACAGAAAAAAATGATTATAACCAATTTTATAGCATTTCGTATTCTGATGAAATTTTTGGTACAATAAAAATGTCTAGGACTGATCGTTTTCACAGTATATGTTAAAAACCTAAATTTTTATATGGCAACACCAAAAAGGGATTGCCCGATTTAGTCAATTACTATAAGAACACCATGTACCAAATTTCAGCTCTCTACATCGACGCGTTCTCATGCAGTGTCCAATCCAAATATATAGTGGAAAACGAAATTTTTGTATGGCAACCCCACGAAGCAGTTGCGCGATTTGTCTCATTTTCGAACTTAATTTTACTTTTTTTTAAAGTCCGTGTACAAAATTTCAGCTCTCTAAGCATACGCGTTCTCGAGTTATCGTGCCCAAGGACGGACAGACGGACATGCAAAAATCAACATAACTTTTAATTTTATGCGTGCTTGTCCAATCCATTTTTCTCTACTAGCATAATTTCTGTGTGTTACAAACGGAATGAAAAACTTATTATACCCTTTAGATTTCATCTAGGGTGTAAAAATATTGATTCTGACGTTATTAAAACTCTCTGCGAAATTACACTTAATACATTAAAAGGGAACCATATGTCACATGGAAATATATACTATTCGCTGTGTAAGTATAAAAAGAGCATGCGCAAAACGATCTGTACCGAGACAGCTTAAAATTTTAGTTCAACAAGGTGGATTTTGTTTTGGGAGTGTGCCTTCAGGCGTTATTGGACCATTAATTGAAAAATATGTACAGAAATAACACAAATTACAAAATGTTAGTTCTTTCCCCGGAGGTATATGAAGAGCTGAAGAATGGTTTTGATAGATCTACTAACCAATCTTTGTTTGATAAAGCAATGAGCAGAATACACAAATACTTATCCGATAAAGAAAAATG
Source organism: Dioctria linearis (assembly GCA_963930735.1). NCBI lineage: Eukaryota > Metazoa > Arthropoda > Insecta > Diptera > Asilidae > Dioctria > Dioctria linearis. The sequence continues at coordinate 186,724,148 of OZ005740.1, forward strand.
GTAGAATTATTGAAATGAACTAATAAAGTTTTAGAGGGTAAAACGAAGAGGTATGCGATTATAGAGAAAACCGCAAACACAAGTTCCTCAAGAGGGTGTAAGCCATAAAAGTCTACGAGATAATACAACACAAACAAGGTTGATTTTTAAAAATGATATATTAGCACAAATTTCACCGATAAAGGAGAATATCTTTCAGAAAGCGTCTTTATAATTCGAAGAAGATATTTTTGAAGAAATACGACGTGATGTAACACCACCAAGGAAATCTTTATCTCCGACTGCTAAGCGACGCTTGTCAGCTAGTGGACTAGCAAAAAGTCTTAAGCCACCATCAAAAGTACCAAAACTTCAAGATAAAGACCATTGTGATATTTCCCGCTGATTCACTGTAGTACTGTTTTTCTATTACTTCTGTACTGTGAGAATAAGGTCGGAGCAACTTGTCCAGCTCCTAATGGAGCGGCTTGAGTAGCAGGTAGTGGAGCAGCTAGGGCAGCTTTAACTCCAAACGAAAATTAAAAGAACGATGTTCCCTTTACCAATGACTAAGATTAATTGTCTGTTTTATTTAATTCCATTGATATATTTATACAGGCATTATTGGGGTTGACCCCAGTTGGTTCCCATGCTTACAAAATGCTTACTTTACAATATTCGCATGAGAACCAATTCCTACCGATATACCTATTGTTAGGTTTGGCAATACTTATTTTAAGAATACTTTAGTACTCATAATGTATATTAAGTATGGTAATACCTTTAAGTAAATGACAGATTGGATCACAATATATTCTGTAAGAAGCTCTCCTCCTCCTAGTTGTCGTGGCGTACGGACGCACCATAATAGCTGTCTATTAATAATATAATTATAATAAAGTGGAATCCTGGATATATGAAGATAGGTCTTTTCTTTACCTATAAATTACATAATTTACAACAGTGGCGACGAGGATGGGATTCTGATGATCGGATTTTTGTACGATTTTATTTTGTAAGTGAGGTATCTCAACAGCACGAGCTATGACAGATCCAGATCCTACAGTACCATCTAACTTCGTGATTGAGTTTTTCGATGAAGGCAAAAATAAATTCGACAGGTGGTTGCAACGACTAGAAGGTGCTTTTTCAATTTTTAATATTTCAGCAGATGCATTGAAGTGTAGGTATCTGCTACATTATATTGGCCCGCAGACATTCGATTTATTGTGCGATGGAATTGCACCAAGCTCCCCGGAGAGCAAAAAGTACAGCAAATTAGTAACAGTTTTGAAGGAACACTATAATCCGAAGCCAGTTGAAATAGCTGAAATTTACAAATTTCATCACCGCAACCAGCAGGAGGGAGAGAGCATTCGAGAGTACATAGCTGTGTTGCGCAGGATGGCTGTGCACTGCAATTTTGGTAATTACTTATCTACCGCTTTAAGAAACCAGCTGACGTGTGGAATTAGAGATAAGCGAATAAGAGATCGATTACTCGAAACCAAAGACTTGACTTTTGAAAGAGCTGTGGAACTTACGACAAGTTTGGAGTCAGCACAACAAAACTCTTTACAGCTAAGTGGTGGCACTGAGGGCCAGCTGACTTCACATGCAATCCACAGATTTAGCAACAAAGGAGGCAAACAGAGAGACAGGGAGCATGCAAGAAGCTATACTGGTGGCAGAAAGTGTAATAAGAAGACTCAGGACGATCCAGTCAATTCAGCACCGAGTTCGTGTAAGCAGTCAGCAGTCAAATGCTTTCGTTGTGGGGGACCCCATCTTGCGAATAGATGTAAACATCAAAACAGTGTATGTAACTACTGCAGGAAGCGGGGTCACTTGCAGAATGTGTGTATGAAGAAGAACAAGAAAGATGTATACAGCATTACTGGAATAGGCACTGAGAAGAATAGGTTAGATCAAGAAGACGAAGTAATTGTTTACATCAATGAGGTATGTCAAGAGTTGAGTAGTAATAAAATTTTAGTAGATGTACAGGTTAATGACATGAATATGCAAATGGAATTTGATAGCGGATCAGGAGCTTCTTTGATAAGTGCTTGTGATTTTAAAAAAAAATTTGCCAATGTAAAACTATTTCCTACTTCTGTAAAATTGTGCACTTACAATAATCAATTTCTAAATGTTTTAGGCTACGCACAGGTTGCAGTTGCTCTGATTGGAATAAGAAAATATCCATTAAAGTTATACGTGGTTGATGTCCCGGTTTATAAGCATCCCCTACTGGGTCGAGATTGGATGGTACAATTTGGTGGAGATATTATTGGAAAAATTTTGTCGAAAACATTCACGGATGTAAATGCTACTACTATAAATGTTCGACCAGATATGAATGTAGGAAATCAGGTAAATGCTCAAGTTTTTAATGAAATCAAAATGCCTAGTGACATAAATTTGCGCCTTATGCATAAACTGCGTGATACTTTAGTTAAATATTCGTGTGTTTTTAATGATGATGCTGGGGAAATTAAAGGAGAACCAGCTGCTATACGCGTAAAACCAGGCACAATGCCTGTGCACCTCAAATCGCGTTCCATTCCCTTTGCATTAAAAGATGGGATAGAAAAGGAGTTAGAGGATTTAGTTTCGAAAGGAATTTTGGTACCAATAGATCAATGCGAATGGGCCACACCGGTGGTCCCGGTTGCTAAAGCAAATGGTCAAATTAGGCTATGTGGTGACTTTAAGGTCACATTGAACCCCCACATTTTAGTGGATGATCATCCATTACCAACAACAGATGAGTTGTTTACTGCATTAAGTTGGGAAAATAGGTTTTCAAAACTCGATCTCAAGCGCGCATACCTTCAATGTAAAATAAGAGAAGAGGATCAGACAAAATTAACGTTAACGACTCATAAAGGTTTATTCAAGAGCACCAGGTTACTTTACGGTCTTAATTGTGCACCAGCAATCTGGCAGCGCAAGATTGAATCTATTTTGCAGAATATACCCGGTGTTGTAGTTTTTATCGACGATGTATGCGTGACAGGCTCTACGGATGAAGAGCACTTATCAAGGTTAGAGATAGTATTGCAAAAGTTGAAGGACTTTGGCCTAAGGGTCAATTTAAGGAAAACTGAACTCTTTCAGGACAGTGTAGAGTATTGCGGGTATGTTATTAATAAAGATGGGATTCATAAAAGTGAGTCCAAGGTTAACGAAATTCAGAAAACACCGAGGCCGGTTAATGTTACAGAATTAAAATCATTTTTAGGACTGATAAATTATTACGGGAGATTCCTGAAGGGACTGTCAGAAACTCTTGAACCCTTACATGCGCTTTTACGGACTGATAAACCCTGGAAATGGGATCAAAATTGCGAAAATGCTTTTAAGAAAATAAAAGCTCATATGTCAACCGACAATTTCTTAGTTCACTATTGTAGATCGCTTCCACTCTGTCTAGCTACAGATGCATCTCCGGTGGGCGTAGGTGCGGTGTTGTCCCACATTATGCCAGATGGGACTGAGAGGCCTATTAAATTTGCCAGCCAGACACTTAATACTACCCAAAGAAAATGGTCTCAAATTGATAAGGAAGCATACGCCATTATTTATGGAGTAAAAAAATTCTATCAGTACATTTATGGTAGACACTTTACCCTCTATACAGACCATCAACCCTTGATGCACATATTTTCACCGTCCAAATGCCTGCCTCATATGTCTGCTATGAGGATGCAACATTATGCTATCTACTTACAGGGATTCAATTACAGAATCAAGTATAAGCCTTCAAAATTAAACGCGAATGCGGATGCCCTATCTAGATTACCGGTAGAACCTTGTAAGGCAACTAGTGTCGAAGAGTCTGATCTGTTTGAAATCAACCAAATAAGCAGACTACCAGTTACTGTGGCAGATATTGCAAAAGCCACTGCAGAGGACGATGAATTGAAACCGCTTTGGAATGCATTAAAAACGGGGGAAAAGATGTCTAGAGATAAGCGTTTTAATATCGAGCAAACTGAATTCTCAATGCAGAGTGGGTGCATCATGCGGGGCATTCGAGTAGTGGTTCCGGCTAAGTTAAGGTCGATAGTATTGCAAGATTTACATGCGTCACATTTTGGTATTAATAGGATGAAGTCATTAGCACGAAGTTTTTGCTGGTGGGCAAAGATCGATAGGGACATTGAGAACATAGTCAAAAATTGTCTGGAATGCCAGAAAGCAGCCAAAAATCCAACTAAAGTTCCAGTACATCACTGGGAATATCCATCTAGACCATTTGAAAGAATACATATAGATTTTGCAGGTCCCAGTTTCGGAACATATTTTTTTCTAGTGGTTGATGCTTTCTCTAAATGGCCCGAAGTCCATACCATGAAGCAAGCTAATACGAAAAATACTATTAAATGTCTTCAATCTATATTCGCTACATTCGGAATCCCTAGAGTACTCTGCTCTGACAACGGCACGCAGTTCGTTAACGCAGAGTTTCAGAGCTTTCTAAGATCAAATAACATAACACACAAAAGAGCCGCTCCCTATCATCCGGCTACTAACGGGCAAGTCGAACGCTATGTGCAGACACTAAAAGATAAATTACGTCGTATGACTACAAGTAACTCTGACATTGACTCCAACCTTACGCAAATTCTAACCTATTATAGAAATAAAACACATCCCTTTACAGGAGTCGCACCTTCAGAGCTTGTCTTTAAATATCCCATATTTACCAAGTTTCATTTAATGATACATATTACGAAACAACTTACAACGAATACGCAAACCTTTAGAGGTCGAGTATTGGATGTAGGTCAGCGTGTAGCAGCTCGAAATTACAATGGAAATAATAAATGGCATTTTGGTAGAATTAACAGCAAAAATGGGCGATTGCATTATAATGTAGGCTTAGACGACGGTCGCATTTGGCGAAGACATAATGACCAAATTCGGCAAACCGGAAATAAGATTACAGAAATTGAACCATCCAACCTCGATCCAATCCAAGAGGGAGATAATGAGTGGAAAAGAAGAGAATCGGTACTTAAACACAGGCAGCCGGAAGTGGCCGAGAATAAACAAGAGATAAACTTGGAAAATAAGTTGGAAGAATCAGAACTAGGAAATAGTTTCCAGCAACAAAACGAGCTATTCGAAAAATTGAACAAAAGTAGAGAAATACAAATTAATGAACTCCCTAGGAGAAGTGCAAGAATAGGAAACCGAGAAAATAAAGTTGTGTATAAATATTAAACCTTGAATTAATCTTAACGTAAAATTATGTACATAAAGAATTGAACAATGTTAAGCTAAGAATCAAGTAAGGTTTTTCTTCTTAGGAGGGGAGGAGTGTTAGGTTTGGCAATACTTATTTTAAGAATACTTTAGTACTCATAATGTATATTAAGTATGGTAATACCTTTAAGTAAATGACAGATTGGATCACAATATATTCTGTAAGAAGCTCTCCTCCTCCTAGTTGTCGTGGCGTACGGACGCACCATAATAGCTGTCTATTAATAATATAATTATAATAAAGTGGAATCCTGGATATATGAAGATAGGTCTTTTCTTTACCTATAAATTACATAATTTACAACACCTATCAAGCTTACGTTTCACCTTTCTTACCTACTTTGATATTCATTCACAACTGTTTGTAACTTGAGCTTTTACAACCAGAAGTCGTCGACTTCTGTTTTGTTGATCTTTTTTTTGTAGATAAAGCAATTAGGTAGGTAAGTGAGTCAATTAATGTTTTTGTTTATGCATATGCATATGCAAGCCGCTGACTTCACTTGAAGAGGGTTTAAGCGATTGCTCTTTACGATGCATATATGCATGTACATACATATGTACATGTTGTTGACCTCACTTACTCACCGTGCTTACGGGAGTTATTAATGCAACTTCTATGCGTTTTGATTATTTGTATGCATGATATGTGCGGTGCTTATTAGAGTAATAACTACTGATAATGGTATAACCCAGTATATTGTACCTATGAATGTGAGTGTTGACGAAGCTGATAGCATTCTAGAAGAAATAGAAAAAATGAGGCGAAGCAGAAAATATATCAAGAAAGTCTATATTAAAGCCTTCACTGCTAGATTCTAGCAAAACACACTCTCATTTCCGGTCAGAAAAGTAGTACGTCAAAGCGAGCGTTAAAAAGGTAAAAAGATGCGAAGCTCAAGTGTACCAGATATCGCTCGGGAAGCAATTTAAAAAATAATGACTTTTACGTTTGCCTTTTATGTAATGATTCCATGCAGTTTTTTCCCGAAAATACACTATCAGCTTTTACAAATGCACTAGCAGACCGTGCAAGTTTACTGATAACTGGTGTGTTGGAATAACTGAAATTTCATTGCCATACCATGACATAAAAGGAGGAGTCAAGCGAAATACAACTGAAGAAGTAAATCAGAGTAACGTTAAAAGGGTGAGAGTAATGTTAAAAGGGTGAGGCGTGATGCGTCTGATCAACTGAAAGAAATAAGAGAGCAGCATAGAAAAGAAATCAAATCACTCATCATCAAAATAAATGAAAGCGTTAAACTTGAGTGGATTAAAAAGAATCTTGAGCAAGCTAGTTACACAACAGGACAAGTAAATTTTTCCGCATTTCTATTAACATTTTATTACGCTATTTCACCATCAAGGTATAGCATGTACTTGGATGATGTTAAGAAAAAGATGTGGCAACGTTTAGAAGCTGACTATTTTGATGGTGTTATACCTGAAGTGAGTTACAAACAGGATCCAGACGAGTTTATATTATACATACAAGCTGTTTCCCACTAGGAGGTCAGTAGAGCGGGAGGTGATAGTACTCACTTAGACGAACCACAAAAATTGTACGGCAGGGGGGGGGGGGGATATCAACCGTTTAGGAGTTACAGGTGATTAACAAAAAAAGCCAGTTTTTCACAAAACACCCTGTATCTTAAAACCTACGGGGTGTACGGTCACACTTAAGAGCTCATTGTATGCAGAACTTCATAGCCTTTCCAACGACTGCTCAACTACCTCCATAACCCCCCTCTCCCATCAAAAATTATGGTTGTCTAAACTAAAAATTTCGGATTTTCTTACCGTTTTTTTTAATTTAACCTCTATTATTTTTGCGGTCAAGTGTGTAGGGTATGTGTTCAGTTTTCGTGCATTATAATTCTTTTATTATATTTTTAAATTCTATTTTTTTTTATTTCATCATATAAGTATTACTCATCTTTTTAATATGTATGATTTTTAAATTTGTTCTCTTCTTATGTGGAAAAAGACTGGGCATTTAGATTCCTAAATTTAATTAAATGAACACAAAATCAATACCTTGTTTCTGAAAATTTCGAATTTAGAGAATAAATATATATAAAAAAGCGACTTCTATCCTTTAAAATATATTAGTTCATGGATGAAATCAGTTAATATTCGTTCTTCAAAGAATTCAGGGATGGCTTGGAAATGCTCAAATTGCCCCTTAATTTTATCCCACATCCACTTTAATGATTTAATGAAAAACTAAACTGTCAAAGAGTACGGCATGAATTTCCAACCACATTTCTTGTAATGAATGAATCATTACTTGCATTCATCATTAGCGCCACAATATCGTGATTAGTTCAACTAACGTACATACATCATACATATATATATATCTATGATAACGACTCATTATCATTCATATCTCGTTACGTACAAGATTACATACATAACACATACGTACTTCTTGAAGCTAGCAAGCAAAACATACGCGCATATGTACATACATATAACGTAGAAACATATAATAAATTGACGAACGCGAATACGTGCATCAAATTGCATTCCAAGCAATTTCGCCGTGATTCCACCGTCAATTTATTTATGAATTTTTTACGTCACATATGGTTCATATGGTTAACCAATTCTATTTTCGTTTTATGAAACAACTTTCTCCGTTGTTCTTTTAAATCGATAAATTCTTGGTTGCGTCAACCTTTTTGCGGCAAAACGCCGGCTCTCTGTATACAAAAACAGAAACACGGCATGAGACCAATATCATGCATTATAATGGCACTAAGTTAACCCTGGCCTAACCCACAGTCATTACATGCCGCTTATTTTTTTTCCTCGCACTAAGTTGAGAAACCTCATGTGTTGATTGTTCGACCAACATAAAAGGAAAAGAAAAATTAGACTAAAATTAAAAATAAAAAAATCTTACCAGCACCTGGCGTGTCAACAGGTGCAAAGGTCCCACGACGACCTGAAATAAACAAAAATGAATTAAAAAATTGAACTAAATCAAAATAAAGAAATTAAGTATCTACGAATTAGTTTTCTTTTTTGTAAACAAACATACAAAAACACAACAACATTCTGTTTGTATGGTGGTAGGTAAGCCACCACATAAGGCACACAAACAATGACAATTCCTAAACATATATATTTCATGTTTTCTCAGCAGAAAACACTTCAAAACATAGTCAAATTAAGCTTAAAAATTGCATAATTCATTTTTATGGATATGAAATCGGAACAAATTTTCTTATAAAAAGGGGGTTCATTCGCTCATTCTTCCTTCTTATTTTCAAAGTTGTCAAAGTGCGAGCACATGCAATAGCATTCCTCCCACAATTTGCAAGTTTTTCATAAAGTGTCATCGATAAAGGAAATAGAAATTTCAGCAACTTTAGTATATTCTTCAAAAAATCGAAGCAGTAAAAATTTCAAAGGCAATTCGCAACAGCAACAAATTTTCAAGTGAATTTATTGGTTGAAATTTTAATAGCAACAAATTTCAATTAAATTCAAGGTAACTTTGTGAATTAATCATTTATATTCAATTTGGGTTAAATTTCATTGTGTTTGCATGCCAGGTGTTGGTCATACACACATGTATGAATTTAACAAGAACGATTGAAGTTTTTATTCTTAATTTCTTCCTTTCAGCCATTTAACTAATTCACTCAAGTAAATCAAAATTTCTAACAATTATTCATCGTGTAAAAAATATGCCATTAGGTCATTTTTTCACAACATAATAATTGGAAACTTGATCTACCTTGAGTTCTAATTACTATTTACTTTCAGGCATTAGTAAATATATTAGTTAAGAAATAGAAAGGAAAATTGTTTTTACCTTATATATAGATATGAAATTGTAACGTAGCATAATTTTCTAATTTGTTATTATTGAATAGAAAGAGATAAATTCGAGTAATATATAGTTCCTTTTCGTACATTTCAATTTCCTTTAGTTATTAAATACATAACAACACAGTGAATCAGTTAATTGCAAGTGAAGTTTCTAAGCTTTTACGTGTAAGTTGAAGGAAGTAAATTTGACATATTGAAATAATTGTTCAAGTAATTAATTTCTTCATAAGATTAATGTTTGTTTAGTCAATAGTATTATTCGTTTGCAATAAATAATTGAGTGAACAATAGAGTGACAAATTCTTTCTTTTTTTATTTAACCGCTACACTCCACCGGAATATTTATTTCAGCGTACGTGGATTCTTGTTCGTAATTGCAGTTTTCTTTCGAAAGTCAATTATAGGAATTGACAGATTTCATTAAGCTGTACGTTGCGAACGCAGTCTATTCGTATTTGTCAATTAGTGGAATTGACATATCAGCTGTGGTAAAACATTGATATTTTTACTTGTACATAATTGGGAAATCCCTTGTGTAAAGTGAAATAGAAACTGACCCACTTATTGGGCAATAGTGCCGAGTTTTTTGTAACATTGGTTTCTTCCGTATATATTATGGTTGACCAATGGTTGCAAAGAAATTCTTGAATGAAGGGGAAATATTCTTGTGAAACTACTAAATATTGAGGAATATGCAAAATTGACTATTACCAATATATTGAGAAGGCGTTCCCGATATATTCAATTTCTAGAATTCCTATATGGAATTTCCTAACTAGTTACCCCCATACCAATTTTTATCAATTTTGCTGAGCAATGCCAAAATCCACCTAAATAAAAAGCCGATGCATCTCAGGGACCAGGCAGTAATATTTTCCAAGTATCACTAATAGGTTGACCCCCCACCAGAGGTAAGGCAACCTACTTGTAAATCAGTAAATCAAAATTAAAAGGAAACTCTACCTTTAGAAAGTGAGAAATAATGAAGTTCAAAATAACTCAAAATTAAAGTGTACCAAAACGTTTGTGATTTTAATTAAAAAAGAAGTTATCTTAATTGGAGACAAGAATTGGGTTGGTGATCTTCGGAACTCTTTCCAAGCACGTCCAGTCCATGTTACGACAACAAAGTCAAGGCTCGTAACAAAAAATTGGAGGCAGCGGTGGGATTTGATTTAATCCTAGCTACCTATTAACAATAAAGGTAACCTAAGCCAGGCGCTCAGGGTGTACCCAACGTTGTTGAAGAAACAATCCAATCCCAGCCAGGTGCTCAGGGATTGTGATAAACATACAGAAAAAATATCGAATATCAACACGTAAAGAAGAAATGGACCCCAGAAAAAGCAAAAGCAGAGGAAACAAGCTCCAGGACATCAAAGCAGAAATCAAGGAGTATATCCGACCAGCAGAATCCGATGAAGAAACGATGGATTTCCAGGAATTCGTGAAAACTCAACAAAGACTATGCAGATACAGCACTCTTCGAAAGTAAGTTAGCTTGTTATGTAAATTTAGAAACTATTATATTTAAATATCTGTTAAGAAATTATTAACCATATCAAATTTATACTGACAATTATTATATAAAATATATAAGTGTTTCTCAAAAAAAAATAAGGTGTTGTGCTAGTAAAAAAAAAACTTTCTCTTTCGATTTACATATTATTGCGTACATATTAATTATTGCGCTCCTTTAATGTTGATTAATGTTGAAATTTTTCAGATAAAGTAATCGGGTGCTTAAGTCCTACTTGCATTTTCATGACTTCGGATTTCTTTTCTTTCTCTCGGCGACTTAATTACGATTTTTTTTATTTTGTGTGCTGCTGTGAGCTTGATGCTCCCTTTTAAAAAAGTGTAATACTTGACAGCCTTTCGTAAAATTAAAAAAAAAATTCTCTCTTTGTGATACTTTATATTCGCGTGTTTCGAGTTTCGATCGTATAGAATTTCGTTGCATTATTTTGCTTGATCGTGTATCTGTTCTCTATTGTACATTACTCCATTGATTCCTTATGTTAAAAGTGTTGTTCTTCTCCTTTCGCACCTAACCACTAAAAAGTAAGTGAAGGCGTGTTAGCAAGATAGTCCCTACACGTTTTCGCGATTATTCAGCCCAGGGCGGGAATAGCCATAAACATACGGCTGCCCAACTAGCTCGCGCTTCTCGTTTATTACGTGCCTCAAATCGAGTCAAAATGACTACACCTCCACCTACTGGTACTAATTCGGGGTTATCAGACCTCAGAATAACATTAACGGATGCACGGAATATGATCCCGGAGTTCGACGGAAACTCAGGTGATCTGCATCGGTACCTCGTGTGCTGCGACATGTTATTCACGACATCCAAGAGCGACGCCGACAAGAAAATACTGCTTAGCATTTTAAAAACGAAGCTAACTGGCCCGGCATATGACATCTTTAAATATAAAGAAATCTCAAACTGGGATGAATTAAAAGCAGAACTTGTCGAGCAATTCCAAGAGCATCGACCGCGTGTGGCTATACAAGGAGAATTGCTGCGACTCAAGCAAACTTCACGGGAAAGCGTATATGATTTTGCTTTGCGCCTCTCAAAACAGCTAGCTGATTTGAATAGCGCCACGGTTAATGAAGCCACAGAATCTTCTGCAAGGGCATATCTCATCCCAGAGAATGAGAAAAATGCCATTAGAGCATTCGAAGACGGCCTTAAAAGCGAACAACTTAATGTCATCGTTAAGGCACGTTCAGAGACCTCACGAAGGTAGCTCATAGCTTTCGCTTCCGAACACGCTCAACGCATTGAGGAAACTCAACCCCATACTCAAAAAACAACGCCTAATGTGCTAGTATGCGACTATTGCTCAAAAACAGGCCACACTAAAGAGAACTGTTTCAAGAGGAAGCAGTTGCCCTTAATTAATTCTTACCCAAACATTAAAAGGGAAATAAATAGAATTACTTGCGGCTATTGTCGCAAACCAAACCATCACGCTAGAGAGTGTAGGCAAAGACGGTTTGATGAATGCCGCACTCAGTACTCACCGAATAGGCAAGCTCAATTTAGGGCTCATCCAACAGCTTACCAACCTCAAAATTTGCCTAATGCTGCAAATAATGGCAGAGGACAACCTCGCCACATGAAGCAAGTAAGGTGGACAACCCCAGAAAATTTTTCCCTGGGAAACGATTGCACGCGGGTGTATTCAGACGGTGAAACCTCCCGCGAGAAAGATATTCAAGCCGTAGTCCATCAACCACCCAATTAAGCATCCCAATAAAGTTGCATATAAGCTCCCTAGTGGTTGCTTTCCATATCGATATCTCCCAGAAATCAAAAGCGAACTTTATAATAGATACTGGTGCAGAAATAAGTCTACTCAGAGCAGAAGCTACTGACGATTCCGGTCTCGTATATGAGAAGCAAAAATGCACTATTACCACCCTGTCTGGTAATTGTTTTCCTTCATTTGGAGTTTCATATGGAACAATATCCATCCAAGATAACTGCAAAATAAAACATCCTTTTCATATCATACCAAACGGTAATAATTTACCCTATGATGGGATAATAGGAAATGACTTCCTATCCAAATACAAATGTGTAATAGATTATTCAAAAAATATGTTAGTTATAAACACAGATGCCTGCTCAAGTCAGGAATACGAATGTCAATTCAGAGAAATGTCTCCGTTAAAAGGTAAAATAAATAAAATAAATAATGAAAGCAATACTTTCGAAGCAAAAAAAAACAGCTACATTGAGCGATGTACCCACAAGTAGTGATTGCAATAACGCAAATATATTGACAATTCTCCTCCAAATAATATATTATTTTATGCTATATGTTCTAAAAAGACCCGCGAGTTCATTTAAATCAAAACCTAATAATGATCAAAAAGCTAATACAGATTCACGACGCTATGACTTCGATCTGTATACAGCTAATAATGATCAAAAATCTGATACAGATTCACGACGCTACGATAGTGATCTGTATGTAGCTAATAATGATAACGAATTAAATGAGATCGAGGATAAACAGTCTCGGCAACTAATAATAATTCCAAGCAAAAAAGAAAAAAATATACTAAAATCTGATAAAATTACATTACCTGCACGTTCAGAAATAATGGTATCACTTCCAATAAAAAAAGAAAAAGGCGAATTATTAATAAAGCAAAAAGAAGGAAGGCCAGGTATATACATAGGAAATACCTTGGCCCAAACTAGTAACAGTATGGTAAGAGTACTAATGATGAATACGAACGAAGCAAATATTGAAATCTCGAAAAACGAGATAGAACAAATTTGGGATTATGTACGGAACTATGAGGTGATTCAGCCCAGTTATAAATCCGACCCAATAGAAAACCGCCTGAAAACATTGGAAAGTAATTTAAAATTAGAACATTGTAACCAAGAGGAAAAATTAGCTCTCACGAATATTTGTAGAGAATTCAATGATCTATTCTATTTAGAAGGAGACGCATTAACATATACTGATGCCGCTGCACATACGATTCCAGTCAAAGCAGATACTACGCCCATCTATGTCAAGCCATACAGATTACCGGAATCTCAACGAAATGAGATTAATAGGCAAAAAATGATAGACCAAAATATCATAAGTCCTAGCAAGAGTCCATGGAACTTTTCTTTGCTACTGGTACCAAAGAAGCCAGATGAAACAGGTCAAAAACGTTGGCGAGTAGTAGTGGACTTTAGGCGCTTAAAGGAAGTCACTTTCGGAGTCGCCTACCCACTACCGAATATAACGGATATCTTGGATCAACTAGGACGATCCAAATACTTCAAAACCTTGGACTTGGCCAACGGATTCCACCAAATCCCAATGTCACAAGAGGACAAAGAAAAAACAGCTTTTATCACACCATTTGCACATTATCACTATAATAGAATGCCATTTGGACTGAAAGGAGCACCAGCAACCTTTCAGCGGCTGATGAGTACCACCCTAACGGGACTTCAAGGTATTCGCTGCTTTGTATACTTAGATGATATCGTGATTTATGGGTATAATTTACGTGACCATAACGCCAAGCTTGTAGAAGTGTTTAACCGACTAACAATGCCTCAACTAAAATTACAGCCAGATAAATGCCATTTCCTACGTAAAGAAATCATTTATCTAGGCCATGTGGTTGGAGAAAATGGAGTCCAACCTGACCCGAGTAAAATTAGCGCGGTGAAGACATATCCAACTCCAAGAAAACCGAAAGATATCAAGTCATTTTTAGGATTTCTGGGATATTATAGACGTTTCATCCCCAATTTTTCCAAACTCGCTAAGCCCATGACTAATCTCTTGAAAAAAGATACCACTTTTGTATGGGATACGTTTTGTGATGAATCATTCAAGGTCTTAAAGCAAAAACTCATCAGTGCACCAATTCTGGTTTATCCTGAATTCGATAAGGAATTCAACGTCACCACTGATGCAAGTGATATTGCCTTAGGCGCTGTGCTATCGCAAGG
>OZ005740.1:186743740-186756240 GCA_963930735.1 Dioctria linearis
GATGATCATATGGATGATGATGCCAGCAGATATCATTTCTGCTGGATTAAAGATCTTTCTCGACTCATATCGAAGCAAACTTCAAAACATGATGGTAGAAATTATATATGTGAGAGATGTTTGCTCTACTTTTACTCTGAAGAAAAATTAACATCACACAGTCCTGAATGCGAGAATCAAAACGATTGCAGCATTATGTTTCCCTCAGAGGAAAAGAAATGGTTGGAATATAAGAATTATAACCATAAGAATCCAGTCCCGTTTTGTGTATATGCTGATCTTGAATCAATATTGAAGCCGATTCAGGGAAACGATCAAAATACACAGAGAATCCAGGAACATGAAGCTCACAGCATTGGATTCTATTTCCACTGCAAACATGATGCTAAGCTCTCATATTACAGAGCATATCGAGACAAGGACTGTCAAAAATGGTTTGCATTAGAATTGCAAAAGATTGCATCCATAGCTGTACAGGAGAAGCTGAACATCAGGCCAATGCAGCCCCTGACTAAAGAGGAACGGCGTTCACATATGGAAAATACTTGCTGCCATATATGTGAAAAAACGTTTGCGACCGATGAGGAACGAGTCCGGGACCATTGCCACTTAACAGGTAAATACTGAGAATCATAATTCGATTCATTTTTTTCATAAATTCTTCTAACAGGAAAATACCGAGGGCCAGCGCACAATGCATGCAATCTGATGTATCAAGATTGCTCCATAGTTCCAGTCATTTTTCACAATTTATCTGGATATGATGCTCACTTCATTATTAAGGATATAGCTACATCTTTCCCAGGAAATGTTGATCTCTTGCCAATAAACAAGGAAAGATATATCTCGTTCACCAAGCACATGGACGGCAGCTACATAAAATTCAGATTCATCGATTCCTTCCGTTTTATAACTGAATCTTTAGATAAGCTATCATCATTGCTGCCAATGGATAAATTAAACACTATAAGATCAGTATGGCAGGGATTGGATGATGACACTATCAAACTTCTTACGCGCAAAGGTGTCTTCCCATATGATTTTATTGATGATTGGGATAAATTGGATTTCCGGAACTTGCCAACACAGGAAGCGTTCTACAATAAACTGACTGACAGTGCTATATCCCCTGATGACTACAATCATGCTGAAAAGGTCTGGCAAAAATTTGAAATACAAACACTTGGTGAATATTCAGATCTATACCTTAAGACTGATGTTCTCCTATTAGCTGATGTGTTTGAGAACTTTCGAGAAGTGTGCATGAAGACATACAATTTAGATCCAGCACATTATTACACCATGCCGGGCCTAACATGGGATGCTATGCTAAAATACACTAATGTGAAATTAGAGCTGTTAACCGACGTAGATATACTGCTATTCATAGAGAGAGGCATTCGAGGTGGTATAAGTCAATGTTCGAACAGGTATAGTAAAGCAAATAACAAATATATGGATGATTTTTAGCCTGAGGAGAAAGAGAAATACTTGATGTATTATGATGTGAATAACCTTTATGAATGGGCCATGTCAGAGCATTTACCAACCGGAGGATTCAAATGGGTTGATGTTCCCAATATTGACGTTTCCGAAAATCCTGATGATTCTCCAACTGGATACATATTCGAAGTCGACTTGGAGTATCCTCAACATCTACATGATGAACATAAGGACTTGCCGTTTTGCTCTGAGCATGCAGCACCACCTGGAGCGAAATTAGAAAAGCTTCTGACAACATTACATCCAAAAATTAAATATGTTATACACTATCGAAACTTGAAGCAATGCTTATCACATGGACTCATCCTGATAAAAGTGCACCGGGTTCTTCAATTCGACCAATCAGCTTGGCTTAAACCATATACTGACTTAAATACTACCAAACGGATGCAGGCTACAGCGATCATGAGAAGGACAGCTATAAAAAGATGAATAATGCAGCTTTTGGTAAGACCATGGAAAATGTACGCAAATATAGCCATATCAAGCTTTGCGTAAAGTTGGAAGGTCGCAATGGTGCAAAAGCTCGGATTGCGGCACCCAACTTCCACAGTGCAACGATATTTGATGAGAATTTAGTTGCTGCGGAACTAAGGCGACTCAAAATATTATTCAATAAGCCGCTCTATATAGGAATGGCAGTTATGGAAATTTCGAAAATATGCCTCTACGATTTTCACTACAGTTTTATGCAGCGTGAGTATGGAGATAAATGTAAAGTCATGTATACATTATACAAAATTGTATTAGATGGATGCGCCAAATTTGATTCTCTAATATATGAACTTGAAGAGCAAAATGCATATGAGTTTATGGCTGAAAATATAAACAAATTTGATACAAGTGATTACCCAGAAGATAATGAATTCAATTTACCGCTCATGAATAAAAAGATTCCTGGGCTAATGAAGGATGAGCTGAATGGGAAAATCATGAGCGAATTTGTAGGCTTGCGCTCAAAAATGTACAGTCTGCGTATAAACGCTGGTAAAACTGTAAAAAAAGCGAAAGGAGTAAAGGCTAATGTAGTCCAGAAGCATATCAATTTCGATGACTACGTCGAATGCTTAAATAACAAGCGAATATTAACTGCTAATCAGAGCTCCATACGATCCCATAACCATAGCGTGTACACTGTCAGTCAAAAGAAGATCGCATTGAGTCCTTATGATAATAAGCGACATATTATGAGCGGTACGACGGATACTCTACCATGGGGGCATTACTCCATTTCATCAGATCAACAAGTTGCAACCGCAGACAGTATCTAAGTCTAGTGTAAATAATAAATGTATTATAGTTTTAGTTTTATTTATTAAAGTAATTTGCATTATAACTACATGTATAAAGTTTTATAATTATTTTAAATTATTAAATGTTTCTTCAAGATATTATAAAACATCTTTGTTATTAATCCAAGAATTGTGTTTTAATGAAAATCCGAGCCATTTAACGTAAGCTTTATCTCCACTCTTCTTTAAGATTTTCTCTACGAGATATAGGTTTGATTGTTTAACTTTTAGCAGCTCCAATTCATAAAAGCCTCCTGTGATTGGATTTCCTTGATAATCTTCGAGCCGATATGTGATGGGGTTTGTGTTTTGAACTTTAATAATTTTAAAAATCTCAGCTGTTCAGTTTGGTGTATAGCCTTTCTCAAATATATGCTTGTATTTGCTGATGCGTACAAGATCTCCAACTTTATACTTTGCAGGAACAACAATCTTTATATGACTGTATACAGTTGAAAGCAGTTGTTTCGCATTGGAGGCGTTGATATCACATGGTCTCATTTTTGTAGTTCGATGTATTCTTGAATTGTATTCAGTGAGCAGTTTCTTTACCATACCAATCCACTGATAAGTTCCATTAAAGCTGAATTCCTTCCACATCATATCCTTCACAGTTCGGTTAAATCGTTCCACTATTGATGCTTTGAGGAAACTGTACGTAGAGTAAAGATTAATTGCATGCTTCAGCATTAGATTTTTATAGAGGCTGTTGTAGAACTCCTTTCCATCATCAGTCTGCAGGTTTTTAGGTATTCGTCCCTCGCTTAATATAGACTGCATGGCATCTCTTACTTCTACACCAGTTTTTCTTTTAATTGGAATTGCCCATGCGTATTTGGAGAAGGTACCAATGACTGTCAGCAGATAGCGGTAACCCTTGTTCACATACTTGTAGGGATCCATTTCAACCAAGTCTGCCTGCCACAAGTCATCTAGTCCTTTGATAATCACACGACGTCGTTTAAATTTTTTTCTCGCTGGTTTATGCAGGTCATTTACCACTTGTCTCTTACTCATCGTAATTATAAATGAAACAGATTTCTCAAGAGTTTTTACTCATATATACCATCTTTTGGTGTCAAGTCTTTCTTATTTATTACTGAAGTAAACACATAGTTTTCAATCTTCGCGGTTTCATCATTGATATATAGCGTTAAATTTGTCACCTCTATATTAATAGTTTTTTTTATTTCTTCAACACTTATTTTAATTTTCTTGTCAACATAGTCTTTGGTAGTAGCATTATTATTTTCAAAGGGTTCACCAAGTCGTTTTATACACTTTGAGTTTAGATCGTAGTCTCCGTTTATCGTTAAATTAATAGACATATTGGATTTTTGAAGAAAACACTTGTTTATCTACTCCACTGAACGTTTAATTATGTAAAAACAAAAATTAAAACTAATTACATAAAGAGGCCGACGCGTTTCGTCTGACTAGGACATTATCAAAGGCCGAACTGATCTTACTGGTTTACATGCATATGATATGAATATGTTCTGAAGTACCTAACTAAATTACAGAGAGTAAAAGCATAGAGAGAAAAATTCACAATTAAACTGAGAGGCTACATATAAATTGGGGATTAAGGAGGGGGCTTCTATCCGTAAAGTCTATTTGATCATTGACCAAAAAACAACCATCGTCTTTCGCTTTTCTAATTTCCAAGATTTCAAATTTGTCCAAAGTCGGGTCAGAATTTAATCTGTGCATAATCTCAAGGTCGTTTATAGAACAACTGTGTCCTGTTTCTTTAAGATGCTTAGAGAGACCCGAAGCAGGGTTAGCGGACTTAGAAGATTTGATGTGCTCACTAAAACGCGTATTAAAAGATCTTCTGGTTTTACCTATGTACATCGCATCACAATTACCACAATTTATTTTATATATCCCACTACTTTCGTATTTATCTAGTTTGGGCCTTATTTTGTTGTTAAAGATAAAATTTTTTATATTATTTTTATTAAAGAAAGCTGGAGATATATTGCATCTTGCCATGGGTTTTCGCAATAGTTCAACAGATTTGTTGATATATGGTATTTTCTTCCAAGTATTGGCCATGTCAGTACCAGCTCTTTTATCAGGAAAGACAGACTTTACAGCACCTTTACGTAATTTCACCTTTAGTAAGTTATGAATTATTTTAGGTTTATATCCGTTATTGATGGCTATTTTCTTAATGGTTTGAAGTTCAATTTTAAATTTTTCGGAGTTCAATGGAACATTCAACAATCTATTTAGCATAGAGTGGAATGCCGCCATCTTCGTGTTCCAAGGGTGTGCTGAGTCAAAGGGAATTACGTTATCACAGAATGTATTTTTTCTAAATATGTCAAATTGCAGTACACTAACAACCACATTTGGTTTAATAGTATGTGCCGACAATACAAAATATTTCCTAAATATATCAACATAAAATGCAACACACATAATTATCGTAGCAAAAGGGCTACATATAAAGCAAAAATAATTTGGTTAAATGAAGAATTAAAACACCACTATAGAACTCGTGATAACATCAGTGTACATCTCAAGGTCATCCATTCTGAACTCTGTTTTCGCCTTCATCCGCTGGAATTCGACCACCTACACTACAAGTGCAATGAGAGAGCCAGGTTATTGACCTACAACCAATATCTCAGGCAGAAATCAAAATTTTCACGCTTGCGTAATAATGCGATAAGAGCTACAGCAACTCAACTGATGCCAGCTGTGATGTGATGTTCTATCCCCGTCTCGTAAATATGTCATCGTTTAGCTTCTCTACCCGTGAGAATAATCTTTTGGAGAAAGGCGGTAAATTTGCGCCAATTTTAAAAACAAATAGCTCGGAGCTTATCAGCCTTGCGGTCCATGCTGATGCAGCTTTTAAAAATGACGATTTAGTTGGTAAATCTGAATGCGTTAGGGTAATTAAATCTATTAAAGATTATGATCAGGCCGACAGTAGGGATTTAATAATTTTAAAATCAATTAAGAAGAAAATATCGAACAATAATTTAATTGTCAGTAAAGCAGATAAAGGAAACTCTTTAACCATTATGGATAAAGCTGATTACCTTAAGAAAATGAATGATTGTTTAACATCAATGCATGTTGATGAAATTAATTCAGACCCAACAATTAAATTTAACCGAGATATTTTTAGTGCAATTAATAGCTCAACCCATGTTTTTGATAATAAGGATAAGTTTAGACTGAGAAACAGCCACCCGTCTATTCCTCTACTGTACGGTTTACCTAAATTGCATAAAGCTGGCATTCCTCTGCGTCCTGTTTCTTCTTCGTTTAATGCCCCTGCTCAGAAATTGGCTAAAAAATTGAACACACTAATCCCTATGGTGTTGAATTTCAAACCAAACTTTTCTATTAAGAATTATACGGAACTTATCCATAGAACAAAAGATCTTACCATACCTCTGAACGCAAAATTGGTGTCATTTGATGTATCCAGCCTTTTCCCTTCAATTCCCGTTGGTAAACTGATGGATATGTTGAATGATAAGATCTCTCAAAAAGTGGATAACCCCGCAAAAGCATCGCAATTGATAAATTTATCTAATCTCTGCATTAAGCAAAATTACTTTATGTTCAACAACAAAATATACACTCAGAACCATGGTCTTGCTATGGGTTCAGCGTATTCTCCGTTTTGTGCTGAATTCTTCATGGATTCTCTTGAGACCATTCTCTTTAATTCTCGAAACCCTTTACTGAGGCTCGTCTTTACCTGGATAAGGTATGTAGACGATGTCTTCTGTATTTGGTTGGGAACAGACAGACAATTACAAAACTTTGTTAATCTTGTTTTAAATAAATTAGACGACTGTATAAAATTTACAATAGAATTAGGTAATAAGAAACTAAATTTCTTAGACTTGACGATTTCACTAGAGAATAATAAACTGCAATTTGACATATTTAGAAAAAATACATTCTGTGATAACGTAATTCCCTTTGACTCAGCACACCCTTGGAACACGAAGATGGCGGCATTCCATTCTATGCTAAATAGATTGTTGAATGTTCCATTGAACTCCGAAAAATTTAAAATTGAACTTCAAACCATTAAGAAAATAGCCATCAATAACGGATATAAACCTAAAATAATTCATAACTTACTAAAGGTGAAATTACGTAAAGGTGCTGTAAAGTCTGTCTTTCCTGATAAAAGAGCTGGTACTGACATGGCCAATACTTGGAAGAAAATACCATATATCAACAAATCTGTTGAACTATTGCGAAAACCCATGGCAAGATGCAATATATCTCCAGCTTTCTTTAATAAAAATAATATAAAAAATTTTATCTTTAACAACAAAATAAGGCCCAAACTAGATAAATACGAAAGTAGTGGGATATATAAAATAAATTGTGGTAATTGTGATGCGATGTACATAGGTAAAACCAGAAGATCTTTTAATACGCGTTTTAGTGAGCACATCAAATCTTCTAAGTCCGCTAACCCTGCTTCGGGTCTCTCTAAGCATCTTAAAGAAACAGGACACAGTTGTTCTATAAACGACCTTGAGATTATGCACAGATTAAATTCTGACCCGACTTTGGACAAATTTGAAATCTTGGAAATTAGAAAAGCGAAAGACGATGGTTGTTTTTTGGTCAATGATCAAATAGACTTTACGGATAGAAGCCCCCTCCTTAATCCCCAATTTATATGTAGCCTCTCAGTTTAATTGTGAATTTTTCTCTCTATGCTTTTACTCTCTGTAATTTAGTTAGGTACTTCAGAACATATTCATATCATATGCATGTAAACCAGTAAGATCAGTTCGGCCTTTGATAATGTCCTAGTCAGACGAAACGCGTCGGCCTCTTTATGTAATTAGTTTTAATTTTTGTTTTTACATAATTAAACGTTCAGTGGAGTAGATAAACAAGTGTTTTCTTCAAAAATCCAATATGTCTATCATAAAATACTTCCACCAAGTGCCAACAGTGAATACAATTAATCACATTAAAAGCGTTAAATTAAATCCAATACCCCGCTCTCCTTGTTCACCAGCTGGACCATAAGCTCCTTGTTTACCATCTGGTCCTTGAATTCCTTGTTTACCGGCTGGTCCCTGAGCTCCTGTTGGTCCACGTTCACCTGCTTTCCCAAGATATCCTCGCTTAGAGAAACGTCCAAACTTGTCAACGCTCATCTGTAGATTGTGATGAAGTATGGTAATGAAGTAGTATTTAAACTATAATATCTGCTTCTCGCAACTCCTCCAGGATAGATACAATTTTATTGTTGTGACTGGTGTTTCCAGCCTGCTTTGATGCCATTAGAAGACGCAGTCTATCCACTAATTCATTTGGATCTTCCCAGTAAATGTGATCAATGTTTTCTTTAGGCAGAGGCATTAGTCCCATGCCTTTTTGCTGTATAAGTTTACTGATGATAGCTCTAGTACCTTTTATTTGTCCATCTTCAGCATAGTCACGTTTATATGCATTGGTATAACGCAAAATAGGTCCATAATTAGTTAAATCCTCTTTAGTATATAGACTTTTTACAGGATCCTTCATAAATAGCAGCTCACATAACCCCAAAGTTGTTTTATAGCTCTTCCCCTTGATAACAATATTTCCTACATCATCAAAATCAAACGTTGAATTACCGATTCTCCACGCGTTGACATCATAGTAAACTCCATAGGTTGGATCAATTTTAGGGCTATTATCAGTTAATAGCTTTAAATAGTTTGAAACTATGTATCTAGACGTATCGGGGGAGGTGACAGGAGACCTTCCTGTCAATGTTCTTGAATGTTTGGTTGTTGCGAATTCTTCTTCAGATGTTAAGGAATAATCTCCATTCCATAATTTATAGGTGTGCTACTAGCCTCCATTTTCACATATTTTCGTTTTGGAGGAGTAAAAGGTTCCACAATTTCGTTGTCTTCTCCTTCTGTTTCTTCTTTTGCTTCCAATTTGACTGGTGGCTGGTTTTTGACTCTGGTAAGAAACTCTTTTAAGGGTTTGGTGATTGGCTTGAAAGTTTCTTCAAGTTGAGCTTCCGCTTCAATCCATCCCGTCTTTAGAGCTTTATATTTCCTTCGCACTGCATTCCTTGTCTTGATGATTTCTTTTAATAGATTTTCATTCATCTTCGATATTAACTGAATAACGGTTTATCAAACAGCTCTGATAACAGGTAAACATCTTTCCAAACAGCTCTGGTAACAGCTTAACAGCTTTTAAAACAGCTCTGGTAACAGCTTAATACCTTTCCAAACAGCTCTGATAACAGCTTAACAGCTTTCCAAACAGCTCTGATAATAGCTTAACAGCTTTTCAAACAGCTCTGATAACAGCTTAACAGCTTTCCAAACAGCTCTGATAACAGCTTAACAGCTTTCCGAACAGCTTTGGTAACAGCTTAACAGCTTTTAAAACAGCTCTGATAACAGTTTAACAGCTTTTCAAACAGGTCTGATAACAGGTGAACAGCTTTAATTTACTCAGCAGTTCCACAGGATTCGGTGTGCTTTCGGCTGAGTTACAACTTCGACTTATGAATATTTCGCATGTTTCATCCTTTTATAGTACAATGAAGGTATCAAATCCTTTACGGTAGCGCCCCTTGTTTAATGAGCTATCCTTATCAATCATCAAGAAACCATATTCATCCTTCCAACACTCAGCGCAGGCTCTTCGAAATTTATCAAACTGCATGTCTGTGTTCACATGATCATTATAGATATGTTTCAAATTCAAGACATCTTGCTTGAATAAGATGACTAAATTAGCATTGTCACGTATTAAGTGCTTTGGTATATGCGTATATGTTTGACAGAGATAGAAGCTGTCTATATCTTCGTGGCGACCCATGCAAAAATAGGATCGCACATTATCTTGCTTTTCACATGCTACATCATCAAAAATAAACACTGAATGTGATTTGGCTTCCTCTGGAGGTAGAACGTCGCAGTTGTTTGAGAATGTATAATACCCCAATCCTGATATGGGAGTCATCACTCGCTTCAAGTATTCATACTTTGGTTGATGTAAAGATTTGGAATATATGTAAATATTTTCATATCTCAAACCATTGGGATGTTCCAGCAAACTTATCATAACATTAGTTTTTCCGCAATTGGATGGTCCAACAATGATACTCCTTATACTATTAGGCAATAGAGGCCATGCTTCTTTTTCACCTTCATAACAGCTACATCAGCATTTCGAACAGGAAAAGCTTGTTGTTGTTTAATGAACCGCATATTGAAGACTAACGGGATTCCTATAAGTATACCTGTTTATATTACATTTCAACAGTATCATCGGAACATTATAAGATGCCGGATCACAAATCGAAACGCTCTAGTAAAGCTTTGAAAGGGGGCAGAGGACTATTAAATTCAATTATCAACAAATTACCTGTAGAATTACATCTACCGGGATACCAGTACTGTGGACCAGGAACAAAGTTACAAAAAAGATTGGCGAGAGGAGATCCGGGCATTAATCCACTGGATGCAGCCTGCAAAGAACACGATATAGCATACTCGCGACATAAAGATACAAGTGATCGACATATAGCTGATAAAATATTAGCTGAAAAAGCCTGGCAGCGTGCAAAATCTACGGATGCAAATTTGAGTGAACGTGCCAACGCTTGGCTTATAACAAACGCAATGAAGGCTAAAATTGAGCTAGGTATGGGTCTTAAGGCTAAAAATAAACGCCAAAAATATTGTGAAAAGAAAGAAGAAATCAATTAAAACTCCACGAGTGATATCTGTACCAAAGGTTGGCGGAGCACTTCCGTTCCTCATCCCGTGGTTTGCTGGGCTTTCAGCATTGGGAGCACTATCGGGAGGTGCAGCAGGCATAGCTAAAGCAGTAAATGATACCAGTGCGGCAAAGGCAAAATTGGAAGAAAGCAACCGTCATTACCAAGCAATGGAAACTATAGCGGTTGGTAAAGATGGAAACGGGCTGTTCTTGAAGCCGTATAGAAAAGGACTTGAACTCTATCTACAACCTCAACCAAAAAACTATTAAAGACGCTACCCAAACGACCGCTAAACGAGTTGGATCTTCACAAGTATACCACACACTTGCCGCACTTCAGAGGAGTATTTATGCGTGATAATCTTCCTAAAAAGCCATGGAAGCGAGAAAGCGGTATTGTTAACTTGGACATCTCAACTGGAGCAGGTACACACTGGGTAGCGTACTACAAGAAATGTGATAACATCGAATACTTTGATAGCTTTGGCAATCTCCAACCGCCACGGGAGCTCATAAACTACTTGGGTAGTTATATTACGTACAACTACAGTTCTTATGAGAACTATGATGCAGTAATTTGCGGTCACTTATGTTTAGGGTTTTTATATAATTGTTATAGCCATTAATTATTATCTATAAATAAATGTATCTATATTGAAATTGTTACAGTTCATTATTAACCGTCATGTCATTAACACTTACTCTCACTGGAAATTCATCTCTACTCACTGCTGAGTACTTTCCTCCGCTGGAGCTAGCAACGGATTATGTATGTGGATTAATTGATTTTCAAACATACAACTCTATACCAAATATTGATGTGAGCAATAATCTGGTTCATGTAGGGAATGAGGTTGTTGAGATACCTGTTGGATCCTATGAGATTGATGATATAGCAAAATATGTACAAGGATACTTGGATAAAAAAGAGAAACGGATAAAGTTTGCGATAAAGGCTAACAATAATACATTGAAGAGTGAAGTTAAGGGAACTGAAGAAATACATTTTGAAAAACAGAGATCCATAGCTCCTCTGCTAGGATTCAGTAAAAGAAACTTATCTGCTAATATAGTGCATACATCAGAGTTGACAGTCAACATCATTAAAGTAAATACTATACGCATCGAATGTAATATTATATCAGGATCATTGTTCAACAACACACAAGTACACACTCTCCACGAGTTTTCACCGAACGTGGGGCCTGTGTATAAAATAGTGGAGGTACCCAAAAATGTAATCTATTTGCCTGTGAACACCAAACGTATAAGTTCTCTAACATTGAAGCTCCTTGACCAAGACGGTGACTTAATCAACTTCAGAGGAGAGCCTATAACCATCAGGTTACATTTGAAGCCACAGCATGTTGATATACAATAATGATAAATACGAGTTCGGAGCAGACAAGATCATTAGTCAGCGGACAACCTTGAAGCGATCAAGACCTACATTAACACCTGCAAATACAGCATATTTACAATCGATAGGCTTAACGCTGAAACAATGAATAAAGGAATACTAGATATTGCACCAGACGCTCACTTTGATAACAGTGTTACTAAATTTGAACATCACTCCTATTCACCATTTCTAACATCATTTACAAACAGCGATGAAATCCGTATCTCTGTACAACATCAGGACTTGAATCTTCTACCCAGCAGGAGTTTTCTTTATATTGAGGGATCTCTAACAAAGCTGGATGGAACCGTTTCAGCAACTGCAAAATTAGCTAACAACGCTCTACCATTTCTTTTTGAGGAAATACGCTATGAATTGAATGCAGTGGAAATCGATCGTACAAGAAATCTTGGGATTGCGACAACATTAAAAAACTACGTATCGCTAAATGCAAATATAAGCAGGATACTACTCAACGGCAGCTGGTCACCAGATTCATCCATTCTACCAGCCAATGGACTGTTTAACTATTGTGTGCCTCTGAAATATTTATTGGG
>OZ005740.1:186761240-186766240 GCA_963930735.1 Dioctria linearis
AGTTTTACCACTGAACTTGAGACAATGGTCTCCCTAACGGCATTAATGATGATACGATATCAAACCACCCAAAACCTCCTATTAGACCTAATAATCGATGTTAGACATGGTAAACCCCATCCAGCAATAATGACCCCTCCCCAAATGAAGCAAGTTTTAGAAACCATCCAGAAAGAATTCCCGAATACTCTCACTTTACCAATAGACAAAAACGAAAATAATCTACTACAACTCTACCAAATTGGCAACGTACGAAGTACAATTCTCGATAATAGTATCATTTTTCACCTAAAACTCCTACTCCCATTCAAAGATGATTATCAACTTTTAAAAATTCACCCATTGCCAACAGATCATCAGGATAAGTTCATTTTTATAAAACCTTCACTCGAATACTTAGTGATTGACTATAATAGAGAACATTACTATACAGTTAACAAATTCGAGTTACAAAATTGCCAAACGCTAGATCAAGTGCATTTTTTGTGCCGTATCATACACCCCATATTCAATACCCAATCAGTAAACAATCAATGCGAAGTACAACTTCTCAAACATATCCGTAAAATACCATCATCTTGCAATGTCAAAACCGTTCCTGAAATGGATTTTTGGATACAGTTATCTCAACCTAACAAGTGGCTTTTTCCATGCGAAAAATTACCGTAGTCGACGTCATATGCGGAAATAATATCACAACATACAGTCTGGAAAATACAGGGAAAATTACCTTATCCACGGGTTGTCATCTACGCACCCAAGAATTAATCATTCAAGACCATAATACTAAAACATCGGAGCTTAGTAACCACTACTTCCCATTATTAAATCTAACTTCCAACTTACCCCATCCTGAAAGATTCAATTCCACCAATGACCAGGTACACGTCATTAAATTTCACGACAATGAAGAGTTAGATTCATTAAGCGAAGCACTCAATCTGCTTAAACAAAGCGAAAATTTGAGCTTCCCTACCCTGAACACACACAACATCCATCACTATGCTATTTCATATGTTCTATTTGCAGCAGTTTTTATGGTAATAATTGTCCCAATATGCAAAAAATGTAAAGCCAAAAAAAAGGGTTGGCGCAAACAAAAGCACACAACAAAAAGACTTAGAGATCGAAATCCCCAAGTCCTCCTATCAGTTAACAATGCAACCTTAACCGCCTTAGGCGAATTTAAAAAAACAAAAAATAAGTATATGTACACAACTATCTTCTCTCTCGAAAAAGAAAGCAACATAGTCATAATCCTTGAAATTATATACAAATAAATATAATAAATAAAATCTAGAACCTAATAACTAGCCTACTATTAAATCTAGTAATTACTTATTTCTATAAAATTAGCAACAAACAAGATTTATTACAATAACCTAGAGGTTAAGAAACAGTAGTTTTATTATTATATCTTTACAACTACGATAAGACATTATCTAAAAAAAAAATTATAATTAAGATATTTTTATTACCATAATAATAACTAATAGTCAATAGTCAAAAATTACTATTATCTTTATTACTATAATAATCAATAATCTAGAAATTACCACTATGGCAATTTTTCTATAAACAGATAATACAAATATGATAGTAGTAATATAACAATAGTATTATAATAAACAATAACCTAGAAATTAGTGTTACCGATAAACTTTTATCTAACAAAATTATAATGTAAGTACCTAGATCATCGGCTTTTCGTCTTTTAAATAACTCTTGCTCATTTTTTATCAGAAAGTCCCATTCATTTCATTCCCGGAACTTTCTTTTTCCAAGGGGGATGGTGTAATGAATGAATCATTACCTGCATTCATCATTAGCGCCACAATATCGTGATTAGTTCAACTAACGTACATACATCATACATATGTACATATGTACATATATATATATCTATGATAACGACTAATTATCATTCATATCTTGTTACGTACAAGATTACATACATAGTACCTACGTACTTCTTGAAGCTAGCAAGCAAAATACACTCGCATATGTACATACATATAACGTACAAACATATAATAAATTGACAAACGCGAATACGCGCATCAAATTGCATTCCAAGCAATTTCGCGGTGATTCCAACGTCAATTTGTTTATGAATTTTTTACGTCACATATGGTTCATATGGTTAACCAATTCTATTTTCGTTTTATGAAACAACTTTCTCCGTTATTCTTTTAAAACGATAAATTTTTGGTTGCGTCAACCTTTTTGCGGCAAAACGCCGGCTCTTTGTATACAAAAACAGAAACACGGCATGAGACCAATATCATGTATTATAATGGCACTAGGTTAACCCTGACCTAACCCACAGTCATTACATGCCGCTTATTTTCTTTCCTCGCACTAAGTTGAGAAACCTCATGTGTTGATATTTTTACTTGTACATAATTGGGAAATCTCTTGTGTAAAGTGAAATAGAAACTGACCCACTTATTGGGCAATACTGCCGATTTTTTTGTAACATTGGTTTCTTCCGTATATATTATGGTTGACCAATGGTTGCAAAGAAATTCTTGAATGAAGGGGAAATATTCTTGTGAAACTAATAAATATTGAGGAATATGCAAAATTGACTATTACCAATATATTGAGAAGGCGTTCCCGATATATTCAATTTCTAGAATTCCTATATGGAATTTCCTAACTAGTTACCCCCATACCAATTTTTATCAACGGACCAGGCAGTAATATTGTCCAAGAGTATCACTAATAGGTTGACCCTCCACCAGAGGTAAGGCAACCTACTTGTAAATCAGTAAATCAAAAGTAAAAGGAAACTCTACCTTTAGAAAGTGAGAAATAATGAAGTTCAAAATAAATCAAAATTAAAGTATACCAAAACGTTTGTGATTTTAATTAAAAAAGAAGTTATCTTAATTGGAGACAAGAATTGGGTTGGTGATCTTCGGAACTCTTTCCAAGCACTCCTAGTCCATGTTACGACAATAAAGTCAAGGCTTGTAACACTCTGTGTGTTGTGACTCAGGTGCCCATTGCCCCGAATTACAACCATAAGGTCAATACATCAATATATTGTCCTATACAATATATTGATGTAGGTAGCGTACATTAGTTACATTTGAAGCCACAGCATGTTGATATACAATAATGATAAATACGAGTTCGGAGCAGACAAGATCATTAGTCAGCGGACAACCTTGAAGCGATCAAGACCTACATTAACACCTGCAAATACAGCATATTTACAATCGATAGGCTTAACGCTGAAACAATGAATAAAGGAATACTAGATATTGCACCAGACGCTCGCTTTGATAACAGTGTTACTAAATTTGAACATCACTCCTATTCACCATTTCTAACATCATTTACAAACAGCGATGAAATCCGTATCTCTGTACAACATCAGGACTTGAATCTTCTACCCAGCAGGAGTTTTCTTTACATTGAGGGATCTCTAACAAAGCTGGATGGAACCGTTTCAGCAACTGCAAAATTAGCTAACAACGCTCTAACATTTCTTTTTGAGGAAATACGCTATGCATTGAATGCAGTGGAAATCGATCGTACAAGAAATCTTGGGATTGCGACAACATTAAAAAACTACGTATCGCTAAATGTAAATATAAGCAGGATACTACTCAACGGCAGTTGGTCACCAGATTCATCCACAGCCACAGCATGTTGATATACAATAATGATAAATACGAGTTCGGAGCAGACAAGATCATTAGTCAGCGGACAACCTTGAAGCGATCAAGACCTACATTAACACCTGCAAATACAGCATATTTACAATCGATAGGCTTAACGCTGAAACAATGAATAAAGGAATACTAGATATTGCACCAGACGCTCGCTTTGATAACAGTGTTACTAAATTTGAACATCACTCCTATTCACCATTTCTAACATCATTTACAAACAGCGATGAAATCCGTATCTCTGTACAACATCAGGACTTGAATCTTCTACCCAGCAGGAGTTTTCTTTACATTGAGGGATCTCTAACAAAGCTGGATGGAACCGTTTCAGCAACTGCAAAATTAGCTAACAACGCTCTAACATTTCTTTTTGAGGAAATACGCTATGCATTGAATGCAGTGGAAATCGATCGTACAAGAAATCTTGGGATTGCGACAACATTAAAAAACTACGTATCGCTAAATGTAAATATAAGCAGGATACTACTCAACGGCAGTTGGTCACCAGATTCATCCATTATACCAGCCAATGGACTGTTTAACTATTGTGTGCCTCTGAAATATTTATTGGGACTCGCTGAAGATTACAAGAAAATTCTGATAAATTCCAAACATGAACTCATATTGATCCGGAGCAGGACAGACGATAATGCCATTATATCACCAACTGATGTGGTGAAAATTGAAATTACCAAACTTCAATGGAGCATTCCGCATGTTACAGTATCCGATGAAGAAAAGCTGCAACTATTTAAAATTATCGGGAGAGGTCGCCCGATACAAATACCATTCCGCAGCTGGGACATATATGAGTATCCAGTACTACCGGAATCCACGCATCAAACCTGGTCAGTTAAGACTTCCACTCAACTGGAGAAACCACGATTTATTATCTTAGCATTACAAACGGATCGAAAGAATGATAAAACCATTGATGCTAGCAAGTTTGATTACTGCAAACTCACCGATGTTACAGTTCATTTGAACTCCGAATCATATCCCTATGATGATTTGAATTTGAAATTTGATTTGTATACATACGCATGATACGAATGATACGAATGATAAAACCAAGGATGCTAGCAAGTTTGATTACTGCAAACTCACCGATGTTACAGTTCATTTGAACTCCGAATCATATCCCTATGATGATTTGAATTTGAAATTTGATTTGTATACATACGCATTGCTGTATGAGATGTATATAAAGTTTTCACAATCATACTATGGTCATCAGTATCAGCCGTTCCTCACATGGGAGAAGTTCAAAACCGATGCTCCGATCGCTGTCATTGATTGCTCACATTAAAATGCAAC